>CAUYRH010025016.1:0-71212 GCA_963574655.1 Perodicticus potto | reverse complement strand
AGTGTTCCCTTCTCTCCACATCCACGCCAGCATCTGCAGTTTTGAGATTTTGTGATGTGGGCCATTCTCACTGGAGTTAGATGGTATCTCAGGGTGGTTTTGATTTGCATTTCTCTAATAATTAGGGATGATGAGCATTTTTCAGATGTTTGTTAGCCATTCGTCTGTCTTCTTTAGAGAAGGTTCTCTATTCATGTCTCTTGCCCATTGATATATGGGATTGTTGACTTTCTTCACGTGGATTAATTTGAGTTCTCTATAGATCCTGGATATCAAACCTTTGTCTGATTCAAAATATGCAAATATCCTTTCCCATTGGGTAGGATGTCTATTTGCTTTGGTTATTGTCTCGAATGATAGATTTTTGAATGATTGAATGATGCAAGCTGAGCCTTTGCTATTGGTTATTTTCAGCTATGCGAATATATTCCATTATTTATTAGGTTAAAAAAAAACAATTTCTTACCTGAGGAATTGCTTGAAAACTTCATCCTGAGATCCATTGCATTGACCTTCTCATTCAATTTTGTTTCACAATGTCATTTCAGTAATTCTCTAGTTCACCACATCCTCTTTGCTTAGTTCCTCTTAGCTTGTTTCTAGCAATTTCTCTAGTCTCAGTCCTGGACCTTCCTTCCCTGAAGCCTGGGCCCAGGATGCTGTGCCAGAGGTGGCTTCCTGAGCCTGCCATAAAGTCCCTCAGCTTCCGTGCCTGCAGCAGCAGCAAAAGCTGGCACCCACACAGGGGGACCCTGCACTCAGTAGTTGGGGACAAGGTGCTTTCTCACGCTCATCTTGTCTCCTAACAGATGGAACATTAATTGCTGATAGTTTACATCCTGCCAGTTCTCTCCTAACGAGGCTCATGTGTTTTTCCAACAAACATTTATCGTGCCTTATTATATGCCAGACCCCACATGAGGTTCCAGGAATACTGGCTAGATTTTGTTTACTCTCCTAGATCTATTCTCTGCCCTGCCCTGCACTGTGGGAGGCTGAACCCTGAAGCCTGCTTCTCCCAGGCTCCACACTGGCAGAAAGCTGAGCTCAGCTAATGGGAAGAGAGAGATCAGGGTATTCACTCGCCACCCAGGTTGACAGCCCCCACAGGGGGGCCTCTCCTCCACACGACCCTCTCCTTGGTCCCTGGTTACAGGGGTGCTAATGGCTTCCCATCTTTGCTAGCCTCTGGGTCCCTTCCTGTCCTTCGTTTGATCATGTACTCCAGACTAGGCCTCTGTAAAGTAGTTCTTTATTGAAGTTTCTTCAACTTAGTCATCTAACCATGACTGTTTCCCACTTAAATCCTGACTAATATAGGCTTTATATAAATTTTGAAACTTCCACGCATAGGAATGTTAAAACTTTTGTTTCTTCATGCTTTTCAGCACTTTGGGGATAAAGTGTTTGGGGCGTGGGCCCTAGCACAGTGATGGCTGGTTCTGAGGGACCCCCCAGCATCCCAGTAGATCCTGGTACATAGCTCCCCTGCTTTGTTGTCCTTTAAAAATTTTTTTTCTTTTTTTTTTAAGAGACAGAGTCTTGCTCTGACACTCGGATTAGAGTGCAGTGGTGTGATCATGGCTCACTGCAACCTCTAATTCCTGGCCTTAAGTAATCTTTCTGCCTTAACCTCTTCAGTAGCTGGGACTAAGGACTGTGCCACCACATCCAGCTTTTTTCTTTTTTTGATAAAGATGGGGTCTTGCTATGTTGTCCAGGCTGGTCTTGAACTCTGGGCCTCAACTAATCTTCCCATCTCAGCCTTCCAAAGGGCTGGGAATACAGGTATGAGCCACTATGTCTGGCCTATTCCATGCCATTGTCACAGGAGTGGTACAGGATGAGTTTGGCCATGTTTCCCCTGACATACCTGCTTGTCAAACGATGCCTCCCACCATGGAGTGACCCTTACTTGATGTCAGGACCATGCTCTTGGACTTCCTATCCTGCAGAATTACCAGACAAATAAACATCTTTTTTTTTGTAAATTACCCAGTCTGTGGTATTGTCATAGCAGCAGAAAATAGAAGACAATAGATGCTTACAGCATTAGGTTACCCTAAGTTTACAAAACTGAAAGTATTCATTTGTTTCCAAAGACGCATATTTTCATAGCCCATATTTTTGTAACTGAGAAACTTTAGTGTGTTTATTAGAATAATGCGCACTTGGAAATAGAACGCTATTCAAGGTGGTTATTAGAACGCTAGTCAAGATTTTTAATAGGAGGGTCTACTTTATTTTATAATACTTGTGATGGGGTGTCAGTTTGGCCGGGGGTGGTTCGAACCTGCCACCCTCGGTATATGGGGCTGGCACCTTACTCACTGAGCCACCGGTGCTGCCCCAATTTTTGAGTAATTTTTATGGCTTTTGAGATTCTCGGTGACATAAACTTAGCTGAAAAGAACAGAATGTTGGGAAGTACAGAGTCTCACAAGAAAGAGGGAAAGGGGGAGAGAAGATCTAGCCAAGAGCGGCACGTTCCCAGAGAAGATGACATTGGCCAAGCACCTATGAGGTGAACACACACAGAGAAGGACATTTCTGCATTGTGCTTTGGGGTGTTTGTCCCAAATGCCTCTTTTACAATTTAGAAATACAAGCATAGTCTGATATATCGAAACTGGTATCTCTATAAATCATATTTTTTTCCAGAATAAAGTGCTACTTAATTTTAAACATCGAAGTTTTTATATCTTAATTTTCAAAGCGATCACGACTATATGGTATACCACAAGATAATATAACATTATTTTCTCAGCGATCATGGTGATACATGTATTGGGATTTGAGAAGACTTATAAGGAACTAACCACTGGGATAATGTGAGTCTTTAATAAGCTCATGCAGGGAGGTGTGACACATTACCAACAGGAGTTACAGTAAAAGGCACGTACACTGCACTCTTAATACTTATCTTTATTATGAAAGTGTTTCCAAAGTAAAATGATCCTCATAATCATGATTGCTTCCAGAGATCAAGAATGAATAATTATATTTCCATATAAAAATTGGCAAAACACAATAATACATAAAATAATTCTAATTGGCTAACGGCTTATCATTCCATTTGTGACAGAGATGCCCAAGCACAGAAATGTCTTAAGAAAACAAGTAAGGTTTTGTCACTTATCCTATTTCTCACTGCAAGTTAAAAAAAATCAAATCCCAAACCTAACCACCACCTGCTCCCATGACAACAAATGGCTACGGAGGTAAATGACCATGGGGGCAAACAGAGTCTATGAAAACTGTGAGGTTAGGGAACTTTGGGAAATCAAACTTGGAGAACTCTCCCCACCATTACGTTAATGAAGCTCTAAGTGAAAAGTTCCAGATCATCACATAATTGTTCCTATCACAGAGCTAGTTTCATTTTTGCAGCTGATGATTAAAAATCCCTAATTATTATTTTTTTCAGGATAACAAAGAGAAACTTTATTAAAATTCCCTAATTTTTAAAGGGCAGTTCTATAATGACAGAAAAATTACTGTAGACAAAAAAGAAAAACTTATCTCAATGAAATTCAATTTTTCACGGAACATAGAAACCGTATCAACAGCTGTTATCCCTGGGTTTCTAGGCCATGCAATATATGCCAAAATAGGAAGACAAATATCCATGGTCTGTGCTGAGGAAAACACACACACATGGGTACTATACTTTTTTCAGAAAATTGGAGTCAGACAGAGAAGGAAGTGTGTGTACACCACCGATTCAAAGGTTATTGGTAAATTGACAGCAGAAAAATGATAACTTCCTGGCTTCCTTTTATCAAGACTTCCAGGAGGAAAGGAACGTGAATGAATGGGAGATAAGACAAATTTTAGGCTAGCGGTCCCCTACCCCTACTTCTTGGGAACTTGAGAATGTCTAGTTTTGTGGAGACACCATATGCTCTCTGGCTGCAGAGACTTCCTTATTTCTTGGACCTGATGGGGTCTCAGCATGTGGCTATTTGGTAAAGCATTCCTTTCAAAGGAAAAGACTTAACTAAGGTTCTCCTTTGGGTGTGGATCTGAAGATCTTATTAACAATACTTATGACGTTTTGTGGTTCTTTAATACAATGTTCTCCATGAAAACAAGCATTAGTTATGCTATCTCTGTGTGTTTTTAGAGTTCCAACAGCAGAGTGGACAGGCCTCCTCAATAGCCACTGAGCGCCCCCTAGGGTAGGAGAGGGGGCGGTGCACACAACGGGAAACAAAGAGCCCTTTCCTGGTCTATTACTGTGAAGACCTAATATGTAGCTGGTGAACCAGTATGAGTTACTACAGGGTAATTTGAGACTAGCACACTTTCATTTCACCAAGAGAAACCTAAACTGATTCTGGGGACAACAATATCTCCATTTGAAAAATATTTTGCTGCATTTTCAGAAACTGTTTATGATTATTCCTTCCATGGACAGCAAGTGTAGTTAACTATAGAGCTCACAGTATTTTCTCTTTCTATACAGAAATAACTTAGAAACAAAGTGCTATGTGAACAGTTTTCTGTCAGGCTGAGTGTGATCTAACTTTGATGTTAGAAACATTTTAGGGCTGTTACTACTTACCTAAAAAGCAGAAATCAGCCATAGACAAGTTAAAAACTGTAAGCTAATTAAAGCCTTACAAGCTTAAATATCACATAAAATGTAAACATTTAACCTTTTATTTTCAAAGGATTTCTTGAACCCTCTCTGGATATAAGGACATCACCATATATACTGACCGATAAACTGAGTCTTTAAACACCTTTGGAATTATTCTGTATACTTTTTACACTTCAAATTAAGAAAAATATTCAAATATTCAGGCAACTTTGGTATTAACATTTCCAAGAAAGCAAACAAAAACCATTAACGCAAAATCAGGAACAGATTGGGAACAATCATAGATATCTATTAAGCTTTCTCTGAAAAGCCCTTCAGCAAAGACTCAGGGGAGCTTAAATGAAATCTCACTTTTTACGAAGCCCAAATAACAATGAGGTTTGAATACAAAGTGGAAGAGTCAGATCTTTTCTACCTAAGATGAAGGCATTCAGTTCGCTCAAATTCAAACTCTATCAAATACTCAGAATGGAAAGTTTGGCAACAGAATTGGACATCTGGGGGTTCACCCGCCATTTTGACTAATGGGGATTTGATTTCAGCTTGCTTTTTGCCTACACTTCTGCTTTATTCATCTCCATAAGGACATCATCTGTAGCAGACTGTCAGGTGTAGGATGTTAATACAACCCTGGGGTGAACTGGCAATCACGTTCATTTTTACAACATACCCTTAAATAATCCAAAATACTGATAGTTGCTCTCCTACTCCCAATATCCATAGAACTGAACTTGGAAATGTAAACTGTATTTGGCTTATATGCTGACCTTAGGTGCTCTGAGATCTGCACTACGCCATTAGGAGGCTGAAAAGATTCTACCACTCTCTGCTGTGTGGGAACACAGACAGGGCTGACAAAGGAAGAGGGAAGTTTCTACTGTATACGGTGGATGGTTTCATGAAAAGAATATGGATAAGGATGAGTCAGTGATATTTTTGCTTTTTCATATTTTTAGAGAAACATTCATAAACATAGATCACACATTTTTATATCAATTATTGACCTGAGGCCAAATTCTACTCGATTTTCTACTTTTTCCCTCACTAAGCGATCTAGAAAATGCTATGACATTGGAGAATAAAATATTACTTTTTCTAGAGTCCTTTCTCCATAGCCTTTTGTAGCCAGCGAAGGTTTGACTGTGATGAGGAGGAAGGAGATATCAACACAGGCTAAGTTAATTAATGAGAAACAACACTCCCACTAATCGATAGCTGGATTTACAAAATACACTTCCAAAACTACGTGGGGAAGGTGCAGGGACATGTTTTTCTCTTTCTGGCTTATCATCCCATCACAGAAAAGCTGGAGGCAGAAACATATTATTTTACACTATAAAAGGCCTACGAACCCCACTTTGAATAACAAAACACCTCTCTGTCCTAAAATGGAAAATGAAATAAAAATCTGTAGCTATGTAGAGGGCGGTGTTAAGCAAACGCGATCAGAGGGACTGTGAGTCCTCCCAGTCCTCTTTCTGACTGACTTCTGGGAAAAACAAAAGATTATTTAAGATCAGTCTTTGCTAAGGCCAGACTCCATTTACTTCATTTTATACAAGTTATCTAAACCTTTAAGCTGATCTGCTTGAAATTACTCTTCTACCCTAGAGTGGCACTTGGGCACTCTGGTTCTCTAGCTGCTTTCGCCTATCTAGAAGGCTTGCCCCAGACAAGATCTGATGACTAAGTCCTTTTGGTGTTCTCTGATTGATTTTTACAAAATTGGCCATCTACAAATTCCATGCCTGTTTTGCGAAATAAAATAATGAGACCCTATAAGCAGAATTAGTTGCACTGTTTTCTCAATAAACAAGCAGACATATTTCCCAGACTCTTCAATTATTACTAAGGACCATTCCAGACACACGCTGCCTCATAAATAGGTGGGGCGGGGAGATAATATTACAGTGAGAAGTTTTTGGTTGGAGCATTCTTTTAACTATTATCTCACCGTTTTGCAAATGGTGGGCACACAGCTTTATTTGAATTTTTTTTTTTCACAAAATCAAACTGAACGTGAATGGCTCTGACAAGACGGGCCATCTCTAGTATTCTGCTGTTGTCTTCACTGTACCCTGATTCTCACATTTGTATTACTGCATTTTTGTCCTGGATTCTTGTTTTAGATAGTGGTCTTTTTGATTTATGAAATAAGTGTCTGCAATCCCTTTTTATTTGCTCTTACTGAAAGTTAGAAGAGATAAAAATCTTTGGCTTATGTATGGTTTTCTGTACCTAAGTAACACTGCCATTTAAGAGCCTTTATGGAAACGCTAGTGATAGTCCTAATTCCAGGTGTTATCATTGCTCAATGGAATTTTTATTTTTCTGGAAATAGCTTCATGTGAAAACATGTTCCTGGAAATGAAGCAAGTCTTCAAAGAAGCCTTGGAGTGCAATGATACTCCATTTCTCCTAGTAGGAAAGTCATCTTGGGTATTATTTAAGGAGAAAAGCAAAGGGTAAATCAATTTTTCTCCCATTGGCTTTATTTTGTGCAGCAAAATAAAAACAAGATCTAACACTAGATAGGGCTTTCCTTGAAAGTTGGTTGCAATAAAGTGCTTTGCCCTAGAGGTGATCTTTGCCAACTCTTGGAAGACTCCTTTTTCTTATCCCCAAATATACTCAGATTCTTTCTGTAATTATGTGACAGGAGATTGCAATAATTACAGGGGTAGTGGCAAGACCTGGTTGAAATCAGTTACTTTCTTTATGTTATTCCCAGAACACCAGACAAATTCCCAATATCATAAGTGATTTGTTTGTTTGTTACTATGAGCTTCAGCAAACGTCCTTCTTCAGAGTCAGTGCACTGACCTCATCCTTAGAGAGAGAAACAACTCTGTAACCTGCAAGGTTACCTCCAACTATCATGCTCACTGAGAAAATCTTGGCTGCGTGCACAAGAAATGAAGTCTATTCCAAAGCAACTTAAGACAAAACAACTTTTGAAAAGTCCTCCAATGACCATTGTCTTTAATTTGAACTGCTCATTGACCATGAAGCGTGACAATTAAAAACCTAACTCATCCTGTTTAAACAGTCATTGGAACTGCACAGGCAATTTCAAAATGGGCGCAGGGACACAAAGAAGGCAAACCTATTTGGAGCTGGGCGAGAATTCTGCACTGGGTGTTGCTTACTCTAAGTGACAAATTAAGCTGATGCTAACGCACGGCACATGGGACCACAGCAAAAGAAAGGGCTAGACGCAGATGAAGCATCTCCTTCACTGTCACGAACCCAGAGAGGAAAAGAAGTGAGGAAACTCTCTGTTGTCCACAGATTTACAAACAAATACAAAAAATAAATAATACACTAAGACAGTACAAATGCAAATACTGTTCCCTTGTGTCAATTACATACGGCATGCCTACATAGAGAGAATGGTAATTCTTCTTCATTCACAGACAGGACACATGGCAGTGCACTATTCAAAATGCTTTGATTTTGTTTCGGGTGCTGAGATATTATGAAAGCAACAACTGCATTTGCAACTTATTAAATACTTCCAGGAACAAACAGTTCACTTTGTTCGGGACTTGTAGTTTGGGGGAATCAATCATCCACGGAGCAGGGGCCAGTCAGGAGATACCCGTTGGTACCACTGGTGCCATTGGTGGTTGTCGCAGTGTGGGGAGTCTTCCCTGGAGGCTCCGAGTCCTCCTCATCTGAGCTGGACTCAATATCACTTCGGTCATCCTTGGACACCTGTGGAATACAAGAACGTGAGTGAAACTGGCTCCTCAGAAATCAGCAAGGCACAGCACGCTCAGAAGCACATGCAGTCACACATGAAGGGAAACTGATCCGAGTGCTAAAACAACAGAGCGCAAGAACATGGCCAGAGCAGTGAGGTTCCTCTCACTGAAGGGATGCGGTTTGGGCGACAGTCAGTTATGAAGGAATGTGGGGAGGCATCACAGAGGACTGGACCAGACCACGTGGTGCCTTTGACGCTGAGAATGTACTAGACCATGAATCCGACTCTGACCCAGAAGGTGACATCCTATAGCACAGGAATGGCATCACAGGAATCTGGTACAAATGGGTCCGTGCACTCACTGATGAGCACGTCCTCCTTGAGAATATTTAGAGTCAGCTGTCACCACACTAACGGAGACATCCACCAGCTCAGAACACTAACAAAACCCTTCCTGTTTGGCTCTGTAATGCATTGTGCTATGACTTAATTTGTTTTTCTTTTATGTCCGCTAAAATTAGTTAGGGATTTTGTTTTACATGTCACATAAACGAATGGCAGCAGGAGGCATTTTAAGACTCTGCAGGGTGAGGTCTAGCTAAAAATATTTTCTGAGGAAAATCCACTGACTGGGTGATCAGGATTTGACTCCCATCTCTCCCAAGTTTCTTCACTGCTCCATCCAATTTAATTAAGCAATGAGGATGGCAAAGAAGGAACCAGGATATAAATCCACACATTACCATAAAGAATGAAAAAAAAAATCCTACCGTCTAGCAAGAAAGTAATTTTTAGAAATAATTAGGAAAATCTGCTACTGCTTTTAAAATAAAAACTTCCTACTCTATAAGTCTAAATTGTGGTGAGCACATTTTTTTGCCCAGCAGGTCTTGGGATTTCTAAGAGCATCATTTACTTCTTTTTAAAGTGGGTAGCAAAAGGGACCTGGCTTTGTGGAAATTTCCCCAATCTGGGTGCCACCACGACACTTTAACTTGAGAATCCTGAACTCTCCCTGGACATGAGAAGCCAATGTCACTGTGGGAGAAGGGGTCACCTCTCTCCGGTGGGTGGGGACAGGGGACAAGAGAAAGTAAAAGCTGAGAATGATTACTCCATTTCAAGTAGTAGTGGAGCAAATATCGTAAAAAATGAACCTCCCTCCGATGCTCCTTGACATGAGACTGAGCCCACATAGATCATCTCCAAAAATAGTTAAATACTGAGACACCAAAATGACAAGATGACAAAAAACTGTAACTTAACAATCACAGGTCACAAAGGCAGTGTTACAGTGAAGCTCCACTGTGTTTCTAAGTCTGTTAGTCACAAATGAAGCTGCTACGAGAAAACTCCAGTTTCAGAGAGCAATTAGTTTACATGTGCATGCTTAGTAAGATTATTTTACATTGCACTTGTCAAAATCTACCCTTATGTTACCTTCAAAGAAAGGACAATTCAGAATATATGTAAATAAACCACAGGAAAAAACCCCATGGCTATGAGGAACCTTATTGTCCCAAGTCGGGGAGAGCAGTTTAGATATTCTGAAGCCTGAGATCTGAAATGAAATTAATGATTATCTCTTCATAAAGTAGAAGGAACGAGCTGAAGAGAAGACAGCATGTCTGGCAGACACAGCAGGGCAATAAGAACATACGGAATGAGATGCTGTCCTTGCATCTTTTGTTTATCCTGATGGTATTGTGCATGCTGATTTAATCTGTACCCAAATGAAGGAAAAAACTTTAATAGAAAATATATGTTCATTTTACAGAGTGAGAGTCACGGAGAAAAATGAACTTTATCTTCTAATCAGTTAACTGATCAAAACACGTGGAATTTCTATTGGCGCTGACACAGAGAATCAGCTTCGTAGATCAAGACGAGATGGCCCAAGCTCCCCTGTGGAAGAGGCCAGGTCTGCTGACTGCGATGAAGACGAAGTGGTCAAGACTTCCCTGTGGCCCCATGCAGATCAGGCAAACGGCTGAGGCCCAGGCCTCTGTTCTGTGTCAGGCTGACCCTCTCCCCAGCTCCCCTGCTAGTTCTATTTCCCCTACTTCACTTTGGCCTATTTCTGTCTTCTAGACAACAAGTTAAACACCAATCAAAGAAATGCCTCTTCTCTGTTAGGTCATGCAAAATTTAGCAGAATACAAGCTTGCACGAAAGGGCCCTAACACAGCCGCTCCTAGTACCCCTCCCAGCTAATGGAAACGACACCTCACATGATCCCTAGTCAGTGTCAATCAGTAGATCAGACGGAACAACACACACAACAACAAAAGCATCTGCGTGCCCCTCCAACAGGCAGGCGGCACCCAGGACAGGGACAGAGCGAGCGTGAGAAACTTACATGTAAAGGGTTCCACTTCCCAGCCTTCCGGGGTGGCAGGAGGAAGAGAACAAACAAGAAAATGTCACAGAGAATGATCTGGAAAAGTCCCTGCTCTACACAGAGGTGCTGAGGCTCAGGAAGCTTTATTGGAATCAGCTTATGAGTCTGCTGTCAACCAAAAAGATTTAAACTAAATTTTGCTGGAGAAGTCATAAATGGACTTATTCTTATTTGAGAGAAAGGTTTGTTTAAACAGGTACATTGCACCAAGCACCCCTTCTCATTAAATTTCTCTTCTGTATAAATATAATCAGAGAAGGAACAAGGGGGACAGAGGGAGAGAAAGAACACAAGGAGTTACACATCATCATTCAATCTGAAATTACAAATGCCGATTGTGGGGCGGCAGCAGCGCAGCAACGCTAAAGAGACTTAAATGAACCAAAGAGAACAAAGTGAAAATTTGGTTTGTGTTTCTGAGTGGGTTTGCTCAACTGTGAAAAAATATTTCAGATTTCATCAAAACTGGTATTTACAAACAGTTGATGTACCGAAATCCTCCCCCCAGTTTTTTTTTCTGAGACAATTTTTAAAAAGTGAGTTGTAGCTTACCTTGCCTCTTGAAACAGCTTTGCAGGCTATTTTTATGATCAAGTAAGACCAGAAGCAGTTCATCCCTTGTACTAGCAACAGCAGTAGGTTAAAAACCCACCAGGAAGGGAAAGGTCCAATGATCTCCCAGCTTTCAAAAAATGTAGTATTTAACACCCTAAAGAAAAGAAGAAAATAATTATTGAACAAAGCATTTCATTTTACTTTCAAAGGAACTCTAGTTACTGCCCAGAAGCACAAGGTCAACAGCATGTCTTAACTGCTCCCTTTGGAAGCGTGGTCTGAAAGCCGAGCAGGTACTGAGAAGAGTCATCCCCTGAATGACGTCCCAACAGCATGACTCCCATTGTGTTTCTAGCTCAAATAGCATACTTGTCCCTATTCACTTTTTAAAAAATTGTACCAAAATATATATAACACAAAATTTACCATCTTAACTATTTTTAAGTGTACAGTTCAATGGCATTGAGTTCACACTGTTGCGCTACCATCACCACCATCCATCTTTAGAAACTTTTGGTTTTAATTTTTATTTTTTTCATATATACATTTTTTTGAGACAGAGCCTCAAGCTGTTGCCCTGGGTAGAGTACCGTGGCATCACAGCTCACAGCAACCTCCAACTCCTGGGTTCAAGTGATTCTCTTGCCCCATCCACCCACATAGCTGGGACTACAGGCGCCCGCCACAACGCCTGGCTATTTTTTGGTTGTAGCCGTCATTGTTGTTTGGAAGGCCCGGGCTGGATTCAAACCTGCCAGCTCTGGTGAATGTGGCTTGCACTTTAGCCTCTTGAGCTATAGGTGCTGAGCCCATCTTTAGATATCTTACAAAACTGAAACTATGTACCCATTAAACAATAATTCCCATTCTATCTAACCCTGGTATCTACCATTCTGCTTGCCACGTCTATTGAATTGATTACTTTAAGAACTTCATGTAAACAGAATTAGACAGTGTTTGTCCTTTTGTGACTGGCTTGTTTCAATTGGCATGGCGTCCTCAAGGTTCACCCATGTTGTAGCATGTGCCACAATTTCCCTCCTTTATAGGGCTCAATAAAAAGTATATACCACATTTTTTGTAGCTATTCCTCCATTGATAGACACTGGGGTTGCTTCCACCTTCTGGCTATCACAAATGCTGCAGCTATGAGCATAGGTATGCAAATATCTCTTTCAGCGTCTATCTTTTGGGTATATATACATTCAACTCTACAAACATCAGGTGAGTACAAGCCATATCCCAGCACAGTGCACACCACAGTGGGAGTTAGAATACGAGTGAAATCTAGGCTTACGCCTGTAGGGAGCCATAGTGGGTCCTTAATTTTGCAAGGTTTTCCCTGGGAAAAAACTGACAATTGAAAGACATCATTTTGAACTGATGCCTTGAAATCAGTATTGAAAAGACGTCTTTTTTTTTCTTTTTTTACAAAAATTATTAAGAGTATAATGAATGCAGTTAGTTTTAGTTTCGTTTGAACAGACAGTGGTCCTGTATAAATAGCGATGACAAATGCATTATGCTATTCATTATAAATTAGCCTTGGCTGGGTTATAGGCTGAGAACCTTTTCATCATTAGGCAGCTAGGACTGGTGCTCCTGCTTGGCTTAATTAGAACAGGGAGGGAGAGCCCTTGCTGACAGGATGGCAGTCACGTTAATTTCTGAAACTGCGTCTGAATTCACAGGCTTTGCCATGACAATCAGTGGCACCTCTGATTACTTCTGAGATGCTGCCTGAAAGGAAAGGGACTTCTCTAAAAATTGACTTGGAGAAATACCATCAGGGCACCAAATGGATTATCTCTCTCAGTGGAAAGCTTGGTTAAAAAAAAACAATGCATCAGGAATTTAGACCAGGGAAAAGGAGAGAGAACATCTGAACTCTCAACACAGAAAACCCTGGCAAGAGCCACTGTCTGGCCACAGAATCTTACTGTTGAGGAAATTGAACCATGTACTGTAGTGATGCCATTACACATCTGTGGCTGTCTCTGAGGGAGGAATGACCAGGAGGAGGGTTGAGGGAGACTGGAAACTTCCATATCTTAATCTGGGTGATGATTACCTGGGCTACACACATGTAAATACGTACAAATGTAAAAGCTTATCAAGCTGTAGAGTGCAGATCTGTGTACTATACTGTATGTGAATTATATCTCAAAATGGAAGGAAGTACTCTTGTGGGTCAAACAAACCATGTAAGTACACTGCCAATTTGCAAATTTAAGTTTGAATAATTACTATGATATCAGTGTTTTTCCTCCAAGATAATCTGTATTCAACATATGGTTTCACAGAAAACAAAATATTTTTTTCTCTAAATAGTTCCTTTACAGCATCAAACCTCTACCTCTGCTTAAACTCAAGTGGTAGAGGAGATGGGAGCAGATGGGACAGATACCATGGTGAGTCCCAGCACAGAAAACGCTTGGTCTCCATAGTACACTCTCCCCTCTAAACATTTTGTAAAAAAATGGAAAAAAGCTCCAGTCTGGGCTTTTTTCTTCTTGCCTGATCCTTGACAAACAGGGATGCCTACAGGGCAAAGCTGGGTCCCATGCAATTCATTAGCAATGGACAGATAGGTTACCATCCCAATGGCTCAGCCTTAGTGGGTAACTTTAATGAATCATTAAGATTGTATAATAACTTGGCTACGCATTGCAATTACTTTCACTCATTCTTCATTTTAAAATTGATCACAATAGAAATGTTATATAGGATGTGGAGGGTGTGCATACATTCATGCAGAAAAGTTTACAACCATTTTTGTTAAGCAAAGAAAAAAAAGCATAGTCTCATTTTAATACGCTATTTAAGGCTGTAGGCATTCACACTCTAAGAAGCAATGTGACTTAAAGCATCTTGCTTTCCCCTTAAGGATGCAAAAAGATCCCCATTGGTATCTTATTCCCCCCAAATCTCCAATATTAATTGCTTCATTCTTACCATAACTTCCAAGCGAGTGTTTAAGTCAATTCTCTTTAACATGTAAACTTGGATGAGCATTCTCACTCTTAGCCCTACGTATCTTATTTCAAAATTCTCTATGGACATACAGATAGGCACATGTATTGGTGATGGTGATGTTAAAAATGGACCAGCTGGTCTTACACGATGCATGAGTAAAGGCGAATGTTTCTGATGAGACCATGGCTCCTGGCCATAGCAAGCAGTCACCAGTTTGCCTCCATTCCTTCTCCCCAAAGAGCTCTACAAGAGCCCTGGTTTGCATGTTTCTGGAATGATTTCTACGAAAACCACAACAATAATTACAGCTGTGTGAAATATCCAAAGAGAGCCAGGATTGCTTCTCTAGGAAACAGAATCAAGGATTCACTTTGAGGCTCACTACATGATGCCAGTGAAGATTTTGTTTTATTTTTTTGAGACAAGGTCTTGGTCTGTTGTCTTGCCTAGAGTGTAGTGATGTCATCATAGCTCACCGCAGCCTTTGTAAAAAGTGACCGTAGGGGCATTTAGTAATGAGTTATGCACCACTTTTTCTAGGATGAGTTCTCAGACTTAATTATCTGACTTTGTATATGTGCATCAGGCCTTTCCTGCTAAAAATGACCTATTTGGGCTTAACTGATTTCCACACTTTAGTCCACCCGTCAAAAACATTTAAATCCCAATGGAATTATCTCTGTTACTGAAAATCATAAAATGCCTTTCACTATTATCCTGTCAGAAATATTAAAAGTTTTAAGGTACAGAATCAAAGACCTCTTTCTAAATTCAGCTCAGAAATGGGAACGCTGGCCCTGTGCCCTTTTCTTTGCTTTTCTCTGTGAAATGACTGAAGTACATACCTATCTCCAAATAGCCTTTACTTGAGGAAAAGGTCAAGTACGGCTGACTCCTGCTAGGCTGGTAGAAATCTAAGAGAAACTAACACTCCAGAGACTTATTCTTCCAAAAGTTTTCTAAAAGAGTATAACACCATCCTCCCGTCCTCGTAGGGGCAGAATGGAAGACCAGGCTCTGAAACCTCCCTAAACTTGCACGCTCCTCCCCTGAAGGGCTGCTTTCTGCTCACATCCATTGGAGGGGCCCAGGGTGACCAATGGCAGACTGAGCTCTCCTGGGCCCAAGTGCAGGGGGGAAAAATCCTCCTAGAATGTTATGGGCTTCCTTGTCTTTTCCTTCGCCTTGGGGATATGAACATATGTTTTTGTAGGGGTGAGAGGAAATACAGCTTAACGTGTAGCAATTTGGAACTCTGGCTCTTTGTTTTAGCTTTGAAGTTCCTGGGTCTAATCAATTAACTCAGTTAAAATGGAAAAGTTTGGCATACCCTGAAAATTCCGCAAGTGCTGCTAGGAAGAGAAAAATGTACCAGAGGCCTGCTGTCTGGAGGGATATTCTGCACCATATTATCTTTATTAGCTTTTGGTTGACAAGAGACATACAGTAAACATGTTTTTAACAAAGAAATGACTCCCCAGAGTAAGACAGAGTTGATGGAATTGACTTGTAAGATGCTCAAAATGAAGGGAAACAAACAAAAAGAAATAAAAAGCCCTGGGAGAGCAAAAGCAGTGAATGCAGGTATTTTAGATAAGAAAAATTTGCTCTTGTCGGCTTTTCAAGTTTGAAAGAAAAATAACACACACAAAACTGTACGGATTGAATAACAAGTCAATCGATCAACAGAAACACAATCATAGCATTCTGGTTAAAAAGAATTGAAATAATGTTAACTACTGGGGTAAGTGCTGTGGAGTATGATGGATGTGCTTAGTGTGGGTGGGAAGTGAGCTTACTCAAGAAGGGACAGTATTGAGCATGACAACTGAGCTGGAAGTCAAAACACCTCGTTTCCAGGCTCCCTTCTTGCCTTCACTTGTTCTATGATGTTGTGAATCTTAGGTTTTTTCCTAAGTTGAAGCTTCTTCATCTATAAAATAAAAGCCTAAGATGATTCCTAAAGATTTCTTAAATTCTAACATCAATGGCTTGATGAATTTTTACATGTTCTGATTTACCTAAAATTTCACCTACTCTGAGCGCTTCCTCCATGTTTAAGATATCCCTTACGTACAGACACATTCCTCTCAAGTGAGTCATGTTTATCTCTCTGAATTTGCATTGATAGTCAAAGCCAAGAAAACCTGACTAAAGGTTTGGGTTTGTGTTTTTACCGCTACAGATATGAGGACATTGCTTCTCTGCCTTTTGGCTAAGACCAAGTGTAGATATATGAGGATAACGTAAGAAACAGAAACAAAGGGGGAAAAGTACAAAACCCTATCTTTAGGAAGAAACCAAAGGATGTAAAGCCTTGAGCAAATGCTATATTTATGAGAGCAAACCTCTGCAGAATTCTGGGTCCCAAGCACACTGGAATGGTGTGCAGAACACTTAGCTTTCTGCAGCAGGCCACTGAAATCAGACTCTAGTGGCTACACGGACTGCTGATTAAGCCCTCCTGTTAGGTATGCTGCAGCTGCGTGCTAAATCTCTGCTCACACCCCCATCACTCCCTTCCTTCGGTAACCAGGCAGTCAGGAATACAAATACACAAGGTCTAGGCTAGGCAGGACTGGCAGTAGATAGGGGAGTCCATTGCCTTAGCTCATGTCCCTGTTTAATTCAGCAAAGCTGGAAGTTATCAGCAACAAGTTTATGACATTGTTCTTTTTAATTTTCAATCTATGTCTTAAGTTTGGGATATGGACTATATAGCTGGATGCCACTGGACACAATCCAGTGTCAGAATATACACATGTGTGCATGTGTGTGTAAGAGTACAGTTTCTAAAAGATGAGGTCTTTCTGTGTTGCCCTGGCTGGCCTCAAACTTCTCAAGCTCAACTGATCCTCCTGGCTCAGCCTCCAAAGTAGCTGGGACTAAGGTATGTGCCACCATGCCAAGCACAATCAATATTCTTTTTTTATTGTTGTTGTTTGTTTGTTTTTTGCAGTTTTTGGCTGGGGCTGAGTTTGAACCCGCCACCTCCGGCATATGGGGTTGGTCCTCTACTCCTTTGAACCACAGGTGCCGCCCCACAATCAATATTCTTAAGATGGTTTTTCTCCCTATGACTGGTATATTAAATACAAAAAATGACATCTCCTAAAATTAAGATGACGTTTCGGTTCTCCCTCCCCCACCAGTGCAACCATATTCCTGAGAAGAATTTTAAGATGGATAAGACTCTGTATCTATAATCAAAGAGTTTACAAATAAGTCTAAGAGAATCAAAGCCATTGGGAATTAAGGTAGAGTGTTCTAAATATAATAAATGTGCCAGGGAACGTTTTGAGCAAAGACAACTGCAGTCTGCAAAGCCCAGGGTACACATCAGACATTGTGAATGGCCCGACAGGGTACCTGGAAGGCAGCAGTGAAAGGAGTGCTGTCTGGCATCATTTTGTGGAAGGTCTTTCTTGCTGAGAAGAGAAGTTTGATCGGATCGGGGAAACAGGGGAAATCCTGGACAATGTGGGAATCTGTGGTGAGAGGACTAGATTAAGGCCTTGATTCAGGAAGACACTTATGGAAACTGTGTTTGGGATGGTTTCCATTAGCAGAAGGGGATGTGCGGACGCTGGCTAGAGGACCCTGCAGAGATCTTGGCAAGAGGGTCCTAAAAATCAGAGGGAGACAGAAAAATGTCTTTGAGAAACATAACTGCTCTTTAAAAAGACTGCCCAGTGATTATGGTTCATGGAAACAAGTACTCCAGAGACGTGTGGAGCAATGAGAGAGGAGGTCAAATAGGAAGAATGAGTTTTCTTTTCTTTTTTTTTTTTTGAGACAGAGTCTCACTCAGTTGCCCTGGAGTTGAGTGCCATGGTGTCACAGCTCACAGCAACCTCAAACTCCTGGGCTCAAGCGGTCCTCTGTCTCAGTCTCCCAAGTAGCTGGGACTGCAGGTCCCACCACAACGCCAGGCTAGTTTTTCTATTTTGAGTAGAGATGGGGTCTTGCTTTGCTCAGTCTGGTCTCCAACTCCTAAGCTCAGGCAATTCACCTTCCTCCCAGAGTGCTAGGATTACAGGTGTGAGCCACCGCGCCCAGCTAAGAATGAGATTTATGAGAGAACAAAGCTTGATTTGCTGATGGCACTGGCTCCCCTAGCAGAGTCTGCACCTACTTCCCTGTTACCCAGTCGTGCTCTGCCCTCTAGTACCATACTTGGGCAATGACGAAGTACCAGATACAGAGCATACCAGATACACCACATTCTTAGTCCCTTTCTCTTTAGGAAAGGTCATCAACTCATCTATCACAACCAGTTGTTAGTATTGTGGTAAGCAAGACATTTCCAGTACATATTCTAGCGCCCAGACACTCACTGCCGTAACTTCACCTGTGTTAACAATTAGAATCCATTTTGAGGGAGGGATAAAAAATTATCCACTGGGTACAATGTACGCTATTCGGGTGACGGGTACACCAAAAGCCCTGACTTCATCACTGGACAATCCATTCATGTATACCCACAAAATCCAGTGCAATAATATTTTTAAAATAAGAACTAAAAGGGAAAAACAAATTCACTTTAAGGTAACAAGACTTTTGACCAGAGTTACTGCCACCATTAACATTTTAGCTCAGTGATCACACCTGTCTTCTGCATCTATAACATGTAAGTGAAGGTGGCAAGGTCGTTATTTGGTAATCAAGAAAGTTAAGTGGAATTACCTTTACTTTTAAGCTTAAGTTTGTACCGTACACCCAACACTGTTGGAACTATGGGAATTCCTAAAGAAATCATTCTTTAGGTGAGGATCTGGGGCTGGAATATAAATTGGTATATTGTATTTTGCTGATAATATTACTCTATGCAGCACAATGTACATGTCTATTGAGTCTAGGATTCTCTTTCCAAACATTTGTCCCAAGGAAGTAATCGAGGATTGTGAAAAGATTTATCCATGAAGATATTGGTTTCAGGATTAATTATAACCCCAAATCACTAGTAATATTCTAACTGATATCCAAAAATAAGGCACTAATAAATAATGACTTTTTAATATGGTAGAACACTCTGTAGCCAAAAAATTATGATATAGAAAGATATTTGATGAAATGGAAAAATTCTCAGAGTAAAATGTTAAATGACAAAAAGCAAAGGTATAAAACAGTATGTGTAGGATGATCTCATTTCGGTAAAGAAAAAATATGTAATTCTAAGCATATAAAACATTAGCAACATAGACATCAAACCATGAACAGTGGTTATCTCAGGGTTATGGGATGGCGATTTTTTTTTTCTTCTTTTCTTTTGGTTTTGTAAATTCTACACAATTTCTATAGTAAGTATTTATAGTAAGAATGTATATAATCATATAAATAATATTAGCTTAAATTAAAGTTTGAGGAAACCACATGAGAATGATAATATGCACCCAAGTGTTAAGAAAAGTCAATATAGGTCTTAACTTTGTCAAAAAGTACAATAGATTTTTGCAGAGCCAAATGGATTTCCATAAAATCTGAGCCCCAGAGGGGCTGCAGCTCACTTGGCCAGATACCATTCCCCTCGAAGTCCCATCGTCCTGCTCCAGAAGAGAAGTGACCAGAAGCAGTCCATGTAAACGACCCAAATGCTCCCCTCCTTCTGCCTGGACTGTCAAGGAAGGGGTGGGGGCAGCCCCCAGTGAGCATGTAGTTCCTTGGGAACACCAAGACAGGTGGCTGGGGAAGAGGAGGGTGCAACTGTGGGGAAAGCACCAGCTTACCTGGGATGGGCTTGTACATTTCTTACTCCAAAGATAGATTTTTAAATTCTACCTGAACAAAGGAAAACAACTCTCTAAATTCATCCAAGGTTATGAGTGTGAGGATTCTGAAGATAGAGAAGGGCCAACTTAAGTTTTGTAATATGCAAAATGTGTATCTTTTGTCTCTGGAATATGGGTTTGCTGGCCACGTGTGGACTGTTTTTTCCAGGGTGGCCAATATTTAGAGCTTAATAGCTGCCTAAGAACCATGAAAACTGCCCGGCCTCTGTACTTTTCTTCTACTCTCTTATGTCATAATTTTGCAAGAAATGAGAGGAAGAGTGCATTCCTGGAAATTAGGGGTACCATACCTCAAAATCCTGTCTTTGGGGAAGGAGGAAATGGTAAGGAGAAGAGGAAGAGGGAAAGAGAGAGGGAGGGAGCCAGGATGACAGGACGGGAACAGGGCAGACAAAAAGGAGAGATCCTTCTCCCTAGAACACTGCAGGTGCCCATATTATAGGTCAGGGCAGCCCATATTATAGGTCAGGGCAGGCCTTGCACAAATGCAGGGCAGCATTTAATACTGCACCTTATCTGGGATTAACTGTTACACTCATACAAACAAGAGCCATGACACAAATCAAGTAAAACTCCGGGTCTGGGATTTGAAAGCTTTTTCTACCAGTAACTACCATGCTGGGAATCTGCCTGGTGTGTTCAATTTCCTGGCAAGCTCGGACATGCATATATCACTTTCCTGAGGAAGAAAGCATGACAAACACAATTTAACTCAAGCAGTCCCCAGGTCAGCCACGTGATCAGGGCACACAGAGTCAAGAGTTGGATGGCAATGGGTTGGCTCCTGTGCTGTGCAGAAATCACTGCAAACACATCTGTGTAATGACTCTAGAGATGGCAGTTTCATTTAGTAAAAGTTACTTTCCAATACTCAAAAGACAGCATACAGGACGTCCTAGGGAGTTTCGTCTAAAAATAAATTTTCAAAAATCATTTTACTAACAGTTTAAGGTACTGTGTTTCTACTGCTTACATTGAGTTTAACTGTACTTATCCATTCAACTTTCGTTAGTTCTTCCATAGTCCCTGATCGTGAACAAAATGCCTACAGTCAATAGGCTGAATGTAAGACTGTTACTCTCACTGAGAGTCAGCAACAGCCACGGCCATACCTCAGCTCTCTTACGCACAACCGGCTGCCAGAATGTACAGGGCCTAGCAGGAGTGCGGTTTTAACTCGTATGTCCCCTACCTAGATGTGAATGAGAAAAGCACCACAGACTCAGGGGAAAGTGGACAAAGAATATGAACACAGTCCACAGAAGAAATATAAATGGGGTTAGGAAAACATGAACAAAATGTCCCCCATATTAATAATCCCGTAAACAGAAATCATAACAAGATACATATATGCTGACGTCGTGGGACTGACGATGTCATGACCTCTGTGGCCCACTTTCAGCTGATGTGGCAAATCTGGGTGTGAGAGCTTATGTAGGAAGTGCGGCAGGCGCTGTCGGTGTGAACACAGGTGAGTGCAGGTGAGAGGTTTTTGTGTATTCACTGCATTTGTTTCAAATTTTCTGTGAATCTGAAAATGTTTAAAGTCGGCCAGGCACAGAGGCTCATGCCTACAATCCTAGCACTCTGGGAGGCTGAGGAAAGTGGAATGCTTGAGTTCAGGAGTTCGAGACCAGTGTGTACAAGACCAAAACCTTGTCTCTACCAAAAGTAGAAAAAATTAGCAGAGCAGTGTGGTAGGTGCCTGTAGTCCAGTTACTTGTGAGTCTGAGGCAAGAGGATTGCTTGAATCCAGTGTTTGAGGTTGCTGTGAGCTGGGCTGATGCCAGGGCACTCTAGTCCAGGCAACAGAGTGAGATTCTGTCTGTATTAAAAAAAAAAAAAAAAAAAAAAAAGGAAACGTTGAAACTGAAAGAGATTTATTTAAACTATCGGATCATCTAATATACATAAAAAGAAGACACTGTATCATCAAAAATAAAGTGACATCAACACTCAAATACATAGTTGGTCAGAGTATAAGTAGGTGAAATATTTATAGAAAATAATCTGGATATACACACATACTTCTATAAAGAAGATTTTAAAAAGACTACTAAACTTCAAATTCACCATTACAGTTGTCTCTCTTTAAGGAGGTAAGGGTTACCAACAAAGATATATGTTCACACTTTAAGATATAAAGTTAAAAGATTTAAATTCATTTAAGTTTAGAATAAAAACCTAAACACCATACACCCAGGCCCACACTAGTCCCCAGTTCACTCCTCTTCTTCCCCCTCCAACCTCAACACCTATCTTCTCCCCCAAGTTCGTCCATCTTCCTCCTGCTCCAGAGAGGGGCCCAGACCATTCCCACCTGAGGGTGTTGGTGCTGGTGGTTCTCTCTATCTGGCTTCTTCCTGTGATCTGTCCTTTGTTGTCTGTCTATTTCATGTTAGATATTTGTCCAAGATCTCACTGCCTCCCCTTTTAAAGCATAAGCTCTAAGACTGCAGCTCTGCCAAGGCTCAGGCCGGGTGTGGTGGCTCACTCTTATAATCCTAGCAGTCTGGAAGGCTGAGTCAGGTGGATCCCTGATGTCAGGAATTTGAGACCAGCCTGAGAAAGAGCGAGACTCTGTCTCTAAAACTAGCCAGGCATTGTGGGCACCAGTAGTCCCAGCTACTTGAGAGGCTGAGGCAAGAGAATCACTTGAGCTCAAGAGTTTGAGGTTGCTGTGAGCTATGATGCCACAGCACTCTATCAAAGGGTAACACACACACACACACACACACACACACACACACACACACACACACACACACACACACGGTGCTGATAATGGGGGATACTTGAGCCATTTCCATTCCAAGCAGCGGGTGAAGCGCACTTCAGCATCTTGCTAAATACACTGATAGACAAGTACGGTTGGAGCAAGGCTGCTCCTCAGACTTCCCTTGCAGTATTTACACCCAGAGGCATAATTTTTCAGTGTGCTATTCCATGATAATTGGTTTTGGCCTGTTTACTGCCAAGACTTTACTTTTAGCAAGAGCTTTAGATGCACAACAGAAAAAAGAATGAGGACATTAGACTCCTAAAAATAAACTTATTAGGATGGGAGGAGGTAAAGGGCGTGAAAATTCACCTTCAGGTTAATACAAAGTGACTTTGGAAGCTGTTCACAATTATAAGAGGGAATTTACCTAACAAATGCAATCAGTGTAACCTAATTCTTTGCACCCTCAATGAATCCCAGGTAATAAAAAAAAAAATGCTGGAAAAAATGATCAGTACAACACATGCAGTACTGAAGCAAACTGCAGGACTAGTGAAACTCTAACACTATGCATTTTTATCACTGTTCACTGGGATTGTTTTCCCTCTGCACAGTAAGACAAACAACTGTCAAGTCAAAGCTCAAACATTTTTCCTTAGTCCTCTAACTCAAGTTGGGCCTGCAACAACTGTGTAGCTGCCAAGGATTTGCTCATCTCTAGAAATGAATACTATGCTGAAATTGATGTTTTTAGACGCCAGCAGTCCAACCCTGGGACTTCTGTTGTTGACGTGTCCTTTGTTCCATGGAACCAAAGCTTACAATGCTTTGGTTGCTGTTCCACAAACATGGCACAGTAACACCCATGGTCTTTGCATATGGACCGTAACACATCTTTATAGCATGCTTGCCGGAGCTAAGGCCTGTGGCCTTGAAATAAACATTTTATTTATACCGGGTGGACATAAAATTCCTGTGCAATTTAAAATAGTTTTACATAGTAAACTGCACATGAACTTTATGGACACCCTATATATGAACTTTGCCCTCATTACCACCATGGTCAATCATATAGTCAAATGAATGAGCTTATGATTCTTTAATTGGTTTTCCAGCTAAGCTTATCTTTCTTCTTTTCAATGTTTCAAATCCACATATACATGTACAAGGTTGGACAATTAAAATCTGTGAACTCATCCCAGAAAAAGTACTACATTCTTCATTGCTGAGTATCACTAAGGTCACCTTCAAAGTATCCCTTGACTATCTGGTGACTGTAATGATGTATGGTATGCAGCAATTTTTCTAGGATGAGTTTGAGAGGGTAATTGTCCCACCCGCGTGTGACTGGCCATTTGGCACCTCCTCGGGGAAACTGATGAGACATCTTCAGAACAAAACTGATTATTTCCCTACAACCCTATTTCTTTCCAGATAACACCACTCCCAGTGCCTCTCCTGTTACCGATCATCATAGCTCCAGTGATGCTATCACCCCCCAGTTTTGTAGCTTAGTAAACTGGGGTTAAAGTGAGTAGATGATTCGTCCAGAGTCATTCAGACAGAGTGCCAGTGCCAGGATGTGCACAAATGCAGGGTTTAACCACAGTCCATTCTGCTAACCACCAACCCCTTACTACAGTTAATGATGATCTGAGCCCTCAACATGTTACTCAGGCAGCATCACTCTTCCTACCCTTTGTCCATGCCCTCCATAACCAACGTGGCTACCTGCCCTGTCAATCTCCTAAATTCCTCTGAAACCCTCTGTCCACCACCATTGCCACCATTCTACTCGAAACCACTGCCAGCTCCTACCTAGGCAGTCACGGTCACAGGCTTCAGTCTCCCAATTACACTTTCGTTCCAATGATCATAAACAAAATGACAAAGTGAGCAATGAAATTATATGGCATTATTTCATCAGGGGGTGGTCATCCAGATAATCTAGAATATGTGTATTTTAAAAAATTAGACTATTACTGAGAACAAATTCAGAACACTTTCTTAGTGTCAGAGTAGATCCATGAGCCCCCAGTGGCCACGCTAACGCAGCTCATTCTTCAGATGGCAGCTCCAAAGTGGCTCCTCAAGGAAGCACTGTCTGACCCTCAAAAAAGCATGGATCCTCACCGTCGTCAATGAGTCTTCACAACACTCACCACGTTGGAAGTAGGTGATTGATGTCTGCCTTCCTACAGCAAACTCTTCACAATGGGAAGGACTACAATGCCTGCCTTTTTTATCGCTGCTCTCAATTACCTAGTCAAGTGTTTGGCCAATGCAGTAGAACTTCCACAGTTGACCACCTCCTTAAGTTGACCTAATTTTCATAGACCAGACATGCACCACATGTACAAGTCAGTACAGTAGGGTTAGTTCCTTCTGTTGACCAGTTTGTTACGGTCCCTAAGGGGATCCACTTAGAGCAGTTCTACTCTGGTAAGTTTTCCAATATTTATAGGATATAAGGAATTTTCTATAATCAGAATGACATTTAACATTGTCTAGTTCTGAAAAAAATATATCACATAGAAATTTCAAGTTATATACAAAAAAGTAAAGTCCTCTCCTTTCCAATTTTCCTTCAAATTGTGCTTAATATTTATTTCTGCTTATTGTGAAACAACTTTATATGATGTGCTAATTAAACAGGTATATAGTGAAAAAAATCATGAAATCTTCTCTCATTTTGCAGCAAACATGGATATACTTACTGCCAAGACTTTACTTTTAGCAAAAGCTTTAGATGCACAATAGAAAAAAGAATGAGGACACTAGACTCCTAAAAATAAACTTATTAGGATGGTAGGAGGTAAAGGGGGTGAAAATTCACCTTCAGGTTAACACAAAGTGACTTCAGAAGCTGTTCACAATTATAAGAGGGAATTTACCTAACAAATGCAATCAGTGTAACCTAATTCTTTGCACCCTAGAAAAGGACACAGCACTGATTTTTTTCTTGCTCTTTTTTGCCACACTGCACTTTTCAAAATCAGCTCTTCATTGGACCTGGAGAGCGTAAGGCACATCCCTCTAAATTTTGATTCTTCTAATCATATCTCTTCTCCTACATTTTTTCACAGCACAGTAGACAGTAGAATCAGTTGCATTAGTACTATTTAATTAAGGATTCAACTATTATGTTCAGCCAAAAAAAAAAAAAGGAAATTAAATAACGGCATAAAAAAACAAGAGTAAATAAAAAATAACTTTAAATAATGAGGGATAATCCATCTGCCCTTCTTTTTAATGCCCTTGAGATAGAGGACAGGACTCACCTGCGCCCTTGGCTCTTCTCAGTTTTTACCTTAATTGTCTTTCATGTAGTGAGACCATTTGGTTACATACATGGTTGTTTTAGGAATTTTAATGGAAAATTCTAATATTCTCAACTTTTGCCTTATGAGCAACCTTGGTAGCTCTTCCCTGGGTAAGATTCTATTCCTTATTGTACCCTGTGGTCTCCTCTCTGCCTTTATCATGATGTTACCTTAGGATGGATACACTTCTTCCCATTTACTCCCTATTCATTCTTCAAGGTCTAGCTCAAGTATCATTTCTTCAGTTAAACCCGGCTTGCTTCCTTGCTCAGAATTCATCAAAACTATTGTAACCCCCATTGCAAAATTTTCTACTTCTGTTTAACTTGTAGTTACCTGCTGTGGGCCACAGCTGGTTGTTCAATAGTAGAACTGCACTGCAAGCTCCCTGTGGGCAGGGGCATCATAGCCATTTTGTATCCCTGATGGTTGGACCTGAGCCTGAGTTTTTGATAATTTATATTTGGTATAAAAAAATCATGACATTTTCTTGGATCAATAACCTATTAAAGTATCTGGGATCCAAGTTCCAAGCTATAATGTTCACTTTAACACTTACTCCATCCTTCTATGGACTATTTAATATACTCGAATTCTATTCTAAGGAATGATAGTTAACATTAAGATATTGTTTAAAACTTCCGACGTTTTAAGCCTTCCATAGTCTTGGCACTGTATACATACTGCAGTGTTAAAACAGTCATTATATAACAAGGAGACAATTTAGATGCATACCAGAAACATAAAGTAACTACTTTCTGTTTGGTTCCTGATAAACTGCTGTTTTTATCATTTAATAATCCTCACCGTCTGTCATTTAAATTTTTCACACCATCCGTCAACCATCGCAAAGCAGAGCTGATTCACACCTCTTGTTGTTCAGATTTAATGAGCTCTGTGCAAACAACTGTTGGCAGAATAAGCAACTGCGTGGACTTCCATGCTCACCTTCACTTGCCCAGAGGGGGGCCTGTCTTAAGTTAAACAATTCATAATTTGAGTCTCTCGCCCTGTATCTGTATGTAGAACTAAGTTTCACATTTAGGGTTTTTAGCTTTTATAAATGAAAAACTGCAATACAGTATATCCACAAACAGAAAACAGTATTAACAACCCCCACCCCACTAAGCGCTCTTTGGCAGCGTTAACAATAACCAATTAACGGTCCATGTCTTTTCACCTGTACTTCTCTCCCCCTGCCTAACTAGATTACTTAGAAACTCATCCCTGACACCATGTTATTTAATCTTTAAAAAAACCCCTAACCATAAAGCCATCATCACACCTAAAGACATTGACAATAATACTCACATTCACCTGCCAACCCCATTTAGATCCTACTGCAAAGACACTTGTCAGTATTTCCCTACATAGACTCAAAGCAGCTGTGCACATGGTGATCAACTGTTAAAATGCCCAATGCCACTTTCAGGACAAAGAAAAACAGCTGATTCCCCAAGTGTTGTTTAATAATGAATTCAGTTTTCAGAAAGGGGCTGCACATTGTATTTATTTATTCACATACACAGTAAAGAATAAATCATTTGCACCCACACTACCTCATCAAGCTCTATAACCACTATTCTTTCTGATCCTTCTTTAGGGTTATACACACAGATAATTTCACACAGGAATGCAGCTGTACACCTGAACAAATGGTTTTAGACACGGCAGCCAATCCTTTTATAATTTCACTTTCCCCCTAATGAATTTCCTAGGAATATTGGTATTAAAGAATTTGAAAGAGGTAGTACTTTTTCAAAAAAGCAAATGTCAGTTTTTCAAAAGGTTACTGCAGAATTTTTTTCCTTACCCATTACAGAAAAAGGTCATTTATGAGATGAAGTATCTTTCAGTGAGCCAATATTGAATTTTCCGTTGTTGGTGCTCCATCTCTCCTGGGAGGTACTTAATTGAATCAGTCTTGAAAGGTTCTCACTGTGCTTTTCCTCCGACTCTCTTATGGATTATGGATGCATTCAGAGTGAGTGCAGCTCTAATGGGAGATGCGTCATCCTACTCCTCAGTCTGGCCTCTGTCACCATTACTCTTGCCTCTTAAGAGGCTGCCATGCTTTCAGGTCAAGAAAAGGTCAAGGTGTACAGACACAGGAAGCGATGGCTCTTCATGGGGAACAGAAAAGGAGTGGTGGAGAAAGATACGGTATTGCCACCAACTGATCCCCTTCAAACAAATTAATCAAGACAGAGTCAGATCCAGACAGTCAAACAACAGGACCACAAGCGAGGCAGCATAACAGAGTTGTTGTCATGGTTTTGAGGGTCAGACAGGGTGAGGGGTAAAGGAGAAAGCAGGTACCAGGAATATGCTGACAGCAACCTGCCGTGTTGCTGCGGCCACTGCAGGGTCGTCTCCATCTGAAAGCCTGGAGCCTTCCTCCATCTGGAGGAAAAATGCTAGCTATTGGCACAGAATTCTTGTCTCTGACTAAATGCTGCAGCTGGACTGTACTTAATTTTTCCCATTCTGATTTGAACAGACAGATGTTGTCTCAACTTAAGCCTTATTCCCTCAAAGATCCCTCTTCTGCCTTAGTACCCATCTCAAGTCCACCTGTGTCTGTTTGCAACGGTTCTTATCTACATGAATCATCACTTTCAACTGAGCCAGATGCCATGTTCTATGGTGCTTTGAACTTCTCAGAGGATTTTGATGTGCATTCTTATTTAGTACACACCAAAACTCTGTGCAAGGATGACTTTACTGTATTTGCTTATAGCAGAGGTAATGAAAGCAAGAAGAGTGATTTGATTACACTTATGAAGAGTGAATCAGTATCAAAATTACTATGTAACTTGAACAGGATTCTTAATTCTTACCGCAATATTATTTCCTCATTATCTTAATTAAGAGCCTATTCTGAAAGAACAACCAGCCCCCAGGCTACTAGGAAGTAGATCTCCAATATTCCCAGCCCACATGAGTTCACCGACACATTCTGTACCACAAACATTCCTACATACACCTCCATATGGGAGATGCTGTCATCCTATTCCGCAATCTGGTCTCTGTCACAATTACTCTTTGTGCTCTATTTTCTAATTCCATTGGGAGGAATGGTTTAAGATTAAAGAAGAGGACAGGCTAAAGTGATACACATGTACCTTATAAGTACAAGGTCTGACCATTAAATTCATGAACTCCTAGAAAAAATGCTACATGCCTTATTGCTGAATATCACTATGGTTACCAACGAAGTCCTCCCCCTGGGAAGCTGTACACCAACACCAGAGCCTCGTCCACCCTTCAAAGCAATTTTGGAACTCTTTTTCTGGAATGACCATCAGAACTGTCTTCATATGAAGAGTGACAATTAAGTTCATGAACTTGCCATGGTACCCTTAACGTGGGCAGCACTGCAGAGACAGCACAGTGAGGTTTCCCAGCCTTGGGCTATTTGCGTTTCACAGCTGTGTTCATGCTCATGTGTGGCAGTGTCCTGCTGAGGGGCATTCATTATTGCTGTTGTGTGTTTTTGGGTGCCACGTGATGACAGCTCTGATGGTCATTCTAGAAACTGTGTTCTACAATTGCTTTGAAGGGTGGACTAGGTGCTGGCATTGGTGCAGAGCTGCCCAAGGGAAGTATTTCAAAGGTGACTGTAGTGATATTCAGCAATGAGGTATGCAGCACTTTCCCTAGGATAACTATGTGAACTTAATTGTCAGACCTCATATATATGCACCTTCATTGATTTTTTTTTTAAATTTTTCTTCATTGTTTTTTTTTTTTTTATGTAGAGACAGGGTTTTTCTTTTGCATATGAGTTCTTTGGATAGCATTCCTTGCATATAACATTCTCAAAATGCAAAGTCTATTTAATTTCCACTTTGGGCTTCTTTGAGTGAAAACATAAAGCCATTATGTATAAGTGGGAGTATTTTTTATTTAATCAACGATAAATGTCTTGTACTGTGGAAATAGCGGCTTGACTCCCACATTCATTTAGTAGCAGGAGGCATGGATGGTTTGGTCCTTTTAAAATTATTCCCAAAGTATGCTCCAGATGCATACAGATAAAGAACTAAATATAAACCTACTTGCTTCTTCTGTTTTTCTCCCCTTGCTAAGCAACTTTTTTTTAAACCAGTATTTGATATAGAATGAATTCATTATCATCACTGTTCTTTAAATTAAAATTAAATTTATAAGAAAGCAAAACAACAGATGCTCCCCAAATCCAGTCTGATTAACCCTGTTGACTACTGATAGATGGCCAAATCCTGCCACGCTGAGGTGCATGCATCTTTTGTTCCTGATGGATTTGTTCATTTGAATGGTTCAATGCTAGCTTCCTATTTACAGTGGTACAAATTACACCCAGGATGTGTGCCACTCACATCTGCCTGCAAGACAGAGATTAGCAATCAGCTGTGAAGAGCACAGGGAGCTGAGAGCCTCCAGCAGCAGGGCCCCCCGAGTCTGCCCCAGTGCTTGAGCTGAGGCGTGTTCTTCCCAGGCATCTCCCAGCCAATCTGATGATCATCTTATTTCTTTCCTTCTATGCACTGCAAACTTTTTAAAAGGTAATCTATGTCCTCTATCTCTTCTCACTCACTACCTACACCCTCCTTCACTCTATACGACTTTTTTTTTAGTGGAAGGTCACCAACCCATGGGTGACTGCCACATCACCAAGTTGAGAAACTTTAGAGCTGGAAACTATCTGATCTGAACTCCAATTTTCCCACTGCATTGATGAAGACCCATGCACAGTTTTATAACGACTGGTGATTTTATTTGCCTTGATCTCCCCTGCAGTACTTGATACTGCAGACCTTTCTCTTTTTCTGAACATCAGTTAAAATATCAACAAAGTTTTGTCACTCTGATTTTTTTTCCTGACTGGTTTAAGAACTGAGTAACTTAACTGAAGATGAACTACATCAGGCACAAGAAAAGATTGCTATCACACGTGTTTGTCTCAATCCAGACTCTCAGGAGGGAGAGAGACCCTTATCACCCTTTACCCACCCCTTTACCTACCATCACCACGATTCCTTTTACTTGTAAGCTGTTTTCATCATCAGGCTTTCCTGTCTTAAAAAATTACCTAGAAATGTACTTAGCCTCCCTCCTGTGCTACAGCTGAATTGCTCTTATCATAGATAAAATAATTTTATAGACTGTTCTACTATAAGCTATGGTTAAATGACTATTCTAGTAACTGATATAACTGTCAAATTTTTCTCCCTCTTCACCAATTGGTAAGTGCATCATCTTTACTGCAATAAGTTCTCACATGAAGAAACAATGATAGCAAGTTGTCATCCCATAGCAGAAGAGGGATAGAGTGTTAATTTAAAGGAGGAAAATTAACCCTCCCTCCTCTCTGCTAAGGGAAAACACTCTGGGTGAGGCTGTTCTCAGGGAATTTGGAAATCTACTTGGCTATTTTTCAAGGTTCTCAAGACACTGGTCCAGGGAAACATATCCTGATTCTAGTTTTAAATGATGACATGAGGGTTTTCAGGGCCAACTATCGCACCAATACTCTGTAGGCAAAAAAAGTGCCAACAAAATATAATTTTAATGAAATTGTTGGGTTTTCATGTAAATGCAATGGAATTGTTTTTTCTGAAAACCCAAAACCATTAATGCCCTTATTTATGTGGCAAATATATTATTCAATTTTATTTCTCTTACTTCTTCTGTAGCAGAAAGCAACCGATAGTCTTACCATGTTTTAATCACCAAAAAGAAGCCCCATGAACTCATGGAAACCGCTGGTGTGTATTTATCCGATGTTGATAAGCGTTTGCAAAATAGTTTCACTGTGTGATTTTTATTTATATATAGGTGTTTGATATATCTGTATCTGTTTGTTATTACATATATATATGTGTGTGTGTATATATATATACACACATACATATACAACAAAGCACCACTTTATTTTGCCTCTTTGTGGAAAAAAGTAGGCCAGAAGATAAAAATAATGATCCTATTTGTGTACACACTTGTTTCAGGATAAGATAATTTTTTTCATCATCTTCCTCAAAACCTTTGAAGGATAGAGATCAAGTTAAACAAAAAAATAAAAGGATAGGCACAATCAGTATGTCTGATGGAGGATACCCAAAGACCAGCCCCCCATTTACTAGGCCTGAAAGAATTCAACTGAGACAACATCTGCAAGAGATAGCATGTGGGGTAAGAAAACAATAGAATGGGGAACTAGGTAGGGTCTGTGGGCTCACGTGGAGAGAGGAGTTAAATAAGCATTACTGTGACACTCAGAATATTTCTCCTTGATTAGGGGAGAGAAAAGTGCTAAGAGTTATGCACTATTTACCTGCCTGAGGAGAGCCTCTTTATGAAGCTGATTCCAAATGAAGATAGAGAATCAAACCGAGATCTACTCCAGGGTAAATCGGCAACAGGAGGGCACAGGTATTGGCCATGTAAAGGGAGGACGAGATGCAGTCCCAGCCCTTTGGAAGTCAGTTGTGAGAGGAGAAAGTTGACAAGGAAATGAATGACTATCAAACATACCATGACCACAGCACTTTAGGAAAATGCCACTTGACTTCCACTGAGAGTAGGGGACTTAAACATCCAATTAAATTTTTAAATGGGGTTGGGGAGACGCAGTTTGAAATGAATGCAATCCTATGGTTAGGAGGATGGAGAAGAGAGTCAAGTCCATGAATAATGCATTCCTCGGAAAGGCTTTCAGGCCCTGTTCCTTCCACAACTCTTCATGGCAGCTTTAACCTACTTTGTGAAACATGTAACTTACTTCTGGAAGAAACTGTAGACTTAATGTACAGGAAAGAGTTCTGATTCCCCCCCCCCTTCTTCATAAAGTGCTGACTTGGCAAATCGTGTTCCGAACATAATATAGTGTCCTGGAAAGGGGAGGTAACTTAAGGGGCTTGTATACAAAGAAAAACAGCTTTAGTGTTTCACATACGTCCTGAATTAACTGAATAGGATATGTTTAAATGATAACTTGAACATCAACTTAAAGTATTCATTGCTCTATCTTGGTGTTGGCCCTTTAGTTGCAAGTAGCCTCATATTTTCATGGGATGAAAACGAGGAAAATTTGGTGGACTAAAATCCTGATTAGTGGAAATACTCTAGATAATTTAGCGATAATTAGAAATACTTTTCCTGTTTTGTTCATTGATTATTAGTCAATGCATAATAATAAAGTCACTGAAAAATATTTTATTGTATTCGATGGTTCATAATATCGTGCTGCTTCAGGTCAACATCTTTGACCCCAACAACAAGTGCACAGCACAAAACAGACAGCAGGGAGGAGACCAGGTTGGAACAGAATCGACTCAGACACTCTCGGAGGTTATTTTGGGAAGCAATCCCAAGTATTTCCTTACTTGATTAGTATATAGTCCTGGGCAGCGAGGTTATAGTTAACAGACCATCCCATTTCATTAGCTGCAGTTTGCTATATTTACATTTCACTTAAGACAATCTAAAAATGGTAAGTAATTAAAACAAGACTTATTTCTCTCTCAGGATTGAAAAACATTTGGAAAGGTTTCAGTCCGGTCATTCTTATACGTATTCAGAAGCATTTCTTTGAACGTGTTTTTCACAGCCTTTTGGAGCAAGTTCTAATAGATATTTTAATGAGTTCTACATTTCCTCCTAACTACTGAATAGATAACTCGATCACAAACAATGGCTTAGCCACTAACAAATCAAATTAAATATTTTGCAACAAATCTATTTAAGGTGTGAGTTGGCATTGCACAGAATATAAAGCGGTCTAAGGCACAGCTATCTGTGAAAATGAAATGAGAGTTTATAACCTGTCCGTTCAAAAAAGAAGTCAGTTACATTGGGTTGTTGAAAGTTGTGCCGGGAGATGAGGAGTTTGTTATAAATTGGAGCCTGGGCACCTGACACCAAGGAAGCCCGATGAGGAGTCCTCAACGGTGGCTGGGGACGACTCACGCAGAAATTAAAACTATGCCAGGACACTTCCTTGGGTTCTCACATGGGAGAAAGAAAGATGCTCTTTTAAAAAACATTTCTGTTTTTCCTTTTTTGGGACAGATGTTCCCTTCCTATGCTGCCGTGGGACCACTTACCAACTGCCTCTCTCTGGATCTGACTCAGGAGCCACCACATATACCCATCCAGCTGCCCTGATCAGGTGGCTGTTCAACCATCTGCATTTCTAGTATACTTTGTTTTATGATTTTCCTCATATTCATTTATCTGCTGTATTTCCAATTCATTTGACATAATTCAAATTTGTCTGTTTTGTTTTATGATCTGCTGTGGATAAAGTGTGAACTTATCAAACAATGGCATAATTCTGTTGCTATAAATCCTGATAAAAACAATTCAGTGGTTAGAATGCTCCTGCCACTGGAAGCTACTAAGCCCCTGTCGTCTTTGTCTTCTTTGATTAGGCCTATTCCGTGTCATAAAGGAAAAACACATGTGGGCTATGAAGTCTCAGTCACAACTGTGCCAAACTGCATGAGAGATTCTGAAATTTCATTTTCCATTTAATATGTATTTTTGTGCTTCATGTTCCTGGGCACGTGACCTAATCAATATCTATGCCCCCAACACCCACACTGTGCCTGACGCACAGCAGGCTCACAGTGAAGTGTGATAAATAGATGGATACAGAGGAAACGGCTCCTTGTCTATAAGGAATTTGTATTCAGTCTCTTTTCTGGGAAAGAAAACGAAGACACAAAGAACTAAATGAAAATTCTACAGGATAGAATTTCTGTACAAGGAACAGAAAGATCCTGGGGATGGGAGTGATGAAGCGGTTACATCTCCTGGGCCAGACTGGCATCCGCAGAGGTGGCCTTCAGAGGCATGGAAGAGGCTCTAACAATGAAAGGACTCGGCCAGAGCCCCCAGAACCCCACACCTGGTGCTCTGCAGGGATGCTTTTTGGATGGCTCCAGTGAGGCAGGGAAGAGCAGAGGGCAGGCACAAGCCAGTCCCATGCTGTCCGGGGACAGTGAGAAGGAGCTCAGCGTGGACAAGAGTGGCAAGCTGGCCGAAGAGCCCCAGGGACCAACGTCAGGGGACTGCGGGTGAGTGAGGAGGACTGGCCAGCCTGCAATGCAGCTGTGCTGCATGATAAGGGACTCAAATGGAAACAGCTGATGTCGGGTCTTCATTGCTGTAGTATTTTCCATGACACATTAGTTCTCTCAAATAAGGGAGACTCTCAGTCAAATATACAGGTTTCAAATCTCTGGTCCTGGCATTAGACTTCATTTTAAAAAATAAAATAAAAATAGCCATGCTGAATTTTTCCATAGATGGCATATAAACATTTTATATACCTAGAGCAATCTGTTCATTTTTTCCTCTTCCCCCCAGCAAAGAATTCTCTGCAGTGATTGGGAGGGAGAGAGGGAATGTTTAAGACCTTACGTCTGTGTAGAGAGCGTTACTAGGATACTGTATTGTTTTGGTTGACTCAAGTGACAAAAGAAAAAAGTCCTCTTAATTGAAAGCATATTATGCCACTCCCCCACAATATTGAGCAAGAATACCTGGGTGTTTTTTGCCTGAGGTTGACAGCACTTCTAGAAAATATTCCAAGGCTGAATATATTTAGAACATCACTCCCCCCACTGCCTTATTCTTACTCATGGGGGTAATTCTTAATGACATAGCCAAAGAGTTGGCAAACCTTTTCTGTAAAAGACTAGATAATGAAGATTTTAGGATTTGCAGACCATAACTCTGTAGCAAATACTCAAACATATAGCAGAAATCTGCCAAAGATAATACTAACAGATGAACAAGGCTGTCCTCCAATAAAAGCTTATTCATAAAAACAGGCACTGTGCTACTTCATCCTACAGGCCCCAGTTTGTTGACCTCTGGTCTAGCCCTTCAATCCCAAAAGTAAATTAAAATTATTATGTTTACATGAAAGAGACAGAAAATGTCAACACATATTATTTCCATCTAACTCTTCCTCACCAAACAACAGTATTAACTAATAGTAGTAGATGTGAGAATTATTAAAAATATACCAAGATACCTAATGGCCAAAGGATATTGTGTTTCATCTGCCTTTCAGATCTACTGAACACAGAGCAGCACCAAGGCAAATTTCACAGCAAATTCATCCAAGGACAGCAGGAAAAAAAAAATCAGCTTTTACAAATTTGTGAACTCTGAAAGTAACTTGTTTCTTATCAGCTCTTCAGAAAAGCATGTAGGCCATGCTACTTTAGTAAAATATATTTTGAAAAATAGATCAGATAAAAAGCTACTATTCCTTCATGCACCCGGATGAATTTCCAGTCTTATCAAGGAAAATGGAATGATGGAGGATTCTCTGGAATTTTTCTTTTTTAATTACAGAAACTTTCGGAGAGTGCAATTCCACAAATAATTCCCCAGCTTTGCGAGAATCAACAGAAGGCACATTCCGAGAGGGCTGATGCTGGGGTCTGACAGCAGCAGGCCGCTGATGGCCCACACTGGACTCTGCCCTCCAGCAGCTGAGGAGCCAGCGTGCTTCGGGACAGAAGCGGAGAGGTGGACAATCATCCTTGGGCCATAGGAGGAGGTTCTGGCAACTGTGACATGCACATTCTTGGCTGGACAATGAGTCTGACAATCTGTCACATGAAGAGAGAATAGCCTGATGTTCGCTGGCATCTTATCAAATTCTGCAGGATTCTGTAAATAGTTATAGTTGTTTTCGGTGGCTCCAGGTAGACATAATCCCTTGGGATCTGCGGGAATAAGGCAAACTGGCGTCCTTTCAACATTACATGCTGAATCCCGAGAAGAGAAGTGACTAAAGCTAGACAGTATGGGTTTCATAACTGGAGAGAGGGTTTTCAAATTTTATCTCAAGAGTACCTTATAATTATGGTTCCTTAATGTAGACCAGTTGGAAGGTATAAAACGCAATAAAAAATTCTGACCACTTGGCCATAATGGGAATTTACCTCTTTAACAACAACAGCACATTTTAAAGAATACTTAAATATTTATAAAATACTTTATAGATTACAAAGCACTGCCACCAACATTTCATTTGATCCTTGGCATTTCTGGTAGGTAGGGAGAGTATTTATTATGACTTCACTGATAGGGACATGGGTACAGAGAAGTCAGACGTCTGGTCCTCAGACACGGCGACCGGGAGATACGTAACTAACTTGGGGCAAGAAGCCTTTCTAGCAACTACAACCTGCCACCCTCCTTTCAGGCTCTCCGTGAATTTGTTTTTTTCTTTACCAGATTCCAATATAGGGCTGAGAGATGATGATGTTTACAATATGGTATCTGGCTGGGACAGAGTGACAGGGGAAATTATAAATGACTCTTTTTCATTTAACAACTATCAAAAATGTATCTCACTGATTATGGGCTCAGAAAAGGTAGTAAGATAAGCCTCTGTAACTTGACCACCCAAGGGACTGTAACAAACTGGCCAACATACGGAGCTGGTTAACATAAGAAACTTCCATTGAGTACATGTGATGCATGTCTGGTCTATTAAAATTAGGTCAACGTAAGGAAGTGATCAATGTAGGGAGGTGATTGACTATGCAGGTTCTACTATAGTCTATTGTAGAGAGAATGAATGGGACATAGGAAGCTCTTATTCAACTGAACTTAACTGTTTTTCTGAATGAATTGGTTTTCTCTGTGTGACTACATCTCTTTAACTTCACAAAGATTTAGGGAGATCGACTAATAAAATGGATGTGAGACTATTTAGAATTTAAGAGTACTTAGCATTACTCAACAATATTTATTAAGTAGCTATTGTAAGGCGCTGTGATGAATTCTATAATGAGATTAAACACAATCTACTCTATGCCAGTTAAAACCAGCACTTCATAAACTATGGGAAATTGTTAGAAATTTCACTGATTACACACAAGTGGAGTATAAGAAAGAGATGCAGATAAATGACAACAGTAACAGCCCTACTGGATACTCTTACTCTCAGAGAGGATCAAGTCATTGACTAACTACAAAGTGAAGGTTAAAATACACAGAGTTTTGAGTTGATGGGATTTAACTAGACACAATTTTCTAAAACCTTAAATGCAAGAGAAAGGAGTTAAACTTCACTTTTTAAAAATGATGGCCAGATTACACGTATGTGAGGCACCTGTGATTTTTACTTTTTTGGAAATAGTAGTACAACATAGATACAATATCATTAGAACTTTTGTATACCAATTATAACTCAAATTCTGTCAAAGTATGTAATAAATAAAGACTTGCCAAAAATTTGGTCCTAACCATATATGACATCATATGAATTAAATAAGCATGTATCTGGAGGAGGTATTAATATGAAAGGTTATTATTGTCATAGCCAAGAAGAGCAATTGCTACTTTAATTACCCTCCCTGCAAAAGAGACAGGTAGCTTAGCAAAGGCAGAGGCAGTGCACAATTGATACAAAAGTTACTTTCTGGGGTGAGTCATGTCCTAGCTAAAACAAGGCCAGGCATCAGCTGGGGGTGGTCTACTGGGGTACGCCAGAGGGTAGCTATACCTTCAGGAAGGAATAATGCCGAGAGCTCAGTTGTGGTGACCTGTATTTGTTGTACCCCAGATGTCCTCTGGACAGAAATGACCACCATTTCCCTGGACAGCATCCCAACTGGGAGAGAAGGGAGAAAAGGTTGTAAAATTGTGTCCCTAGCTCCTGGCTTAGTAGACAGGATAAAGAGTTCCTGGCAGGACAATGAATGCCCCAGATGATGTGATTCCAAGAGACAGAAATGGATCCAAAAGAGTAAAAAGGCAGTAAATGAGAAATGTGACAAAAACAGAGTCTGCTTCACTGGAGTTTAGTGATGAAGATAATCACAATAAAAGCAATGGCCAATCAATAAATGGTGTGGGGGACTGGGCACAGTGGCTCGCGCCTGTAATCCTAGCTCTCTGGAGGCCGGGGGTGGGGGGAGGATTGCTTGAGCTCAGGAGTTCAAGACCAGCCTAAGCCAGAGTGAGATCCTGTCTCTACTAAAAATAGAAAAATTAGCCAGGTGTAGTAGTTGCAGCTTGTAATTGCAGCTACTTAGGAGGCTGAGGTAGAAGGATTGGTTGAACCCAGGAGTCTGAGGTTGCTGTGAGCTAGGCTGACACCATGCCACTCTAGCCCACGTGACAGAGTAAGATTCTGTGTCCAAAAAAAAAAAAAAAAAGTAAGAAAGAAATTATGTGGGGCTAACTGAATATCCACACATTAGATACCTACCTCCTACCATATATGAAACAGAACACAGACTAAATGTAAAAATAGAAAACACACAGGAAAAACCATAGGTGTAAATCTTCATGACCTTGGATTTGACAATAGCTTCTTATATATGATACCAAAAACACAAGTGACAAAAGGAAAAAAAAATAGATAAATTAGGTTTTATCAAAATTAAAAACTTGTGTGCTTCAAAGGACACCATCAAGGAAGTAAAAAGACACCCTTTAGTAGCGGAGAAAAAATTTGCATACCATATACCAAATAAAGGATTTATTATCAGATGTATACTTATATACACCTATAACACATCCAATAAAAAGACAAATAACCTAATTAAAAATGGGCAAAGGATTTGAAATGCAAATAAAAATCACAAGATACCACTTCATACCCATTAAGTGAATATAATAAAAATGGCAGGAAATAACAAGCGCTGGCAAGGTTCCAGAGAGAGTGGCACCCTCATAAACTGCTGGTGGGAATGTGAAATGGTGCTGCAACTTTGGAAGAGAGTGTGGTATTCTTTAAAAGGTAGAAATCCAGCCCTTCTATTCCTAGGTATATACCCAAGGAACTAAAAAAATGCTCACACAAAAACCTGCACACAATGTTCACAGTGTCATCATGCCTAAGAGGGAAGCAGCAGGAACAACCCCAAAGTCTATCACCTGATGAACAGATCCATAAAATGCGGCGTATCTACACAACAGAACAGTATTCAGCGATAAGAAGGAATGAAGTACTAACATACGCTACCACCCAGATAAACCCTGAAAACAGCAGGCTAACTCCAAGAACCCAGTCACAAAGACCACATGTTGAATGAAACCATTTATATAAAATGACCGGAATAGGCAAATTATTCGGTTAACAAGGGTTTTCCTAAGCAGCTAGTACAGGTCATCACCACAGACCAGACCTGTAAGTTACCTCATTGGCAGCAGGACAAATTTCTGTATTTTAAGTTCTGTGTTCTAGGTAACTCCCCGCTGTTTAAACCCCAAGAGCTTGGACACCTTAACCCGAGGGAAAAAGAACAGTTACATCCCAATTTTAATTCTACCCTTAAGGGAAGCAAATCAAAGTATTTTATAGTGACAGCTAATTTCTTTACAACTCAGGTTCTTAGAAATCTTAAGCTGAAAAAACTTTAGCCTCTTGAGAAAAAATTGCCCTGGATTTTGTTTGAATTTCTTCTATTTAAATTCGCACTACTAGTTCTGCTAATGCTCTTGAAAGCGCTCCAACTCTGAAAACATTACAGAAACGTTATATTCAAAATTCCTTCAGTGTTCCCTCCCTACAGCCATATTCACCACCTACAGCCACGTTTGACTATAGTGAGGTTTTATAAATGTCTTGCCAACATACAGTACTACTGCTTGGAAATGATTTTCATAAGTGCCCGGAAGGGCTGAGTCTCAAGGAGAAGGGGTGTGTGTGTGTGTGTGTGTGTGTAATTCATTACTGGAAGCTCAATGACAGACATTCATTTACAAGCACCAACTTTCTTTTTTTTTTTTTTTTTTAAGAGACAGAGTCTCATTTTGTTGCCGTCAGTAGAGCGCTCTAGCGTCATAGCTCACAGCAACCTCCAGCTCTTGGCCTTAGGTGATTCTCTTGCCTCAGCCTCCCGAGTAGCTGGGGCCACAGGTGCCTGGCTATTTTTTGTTGTAGTTTGGCCAGGGCCGGGCTTGAACACACCACCCTCGGTATATGGGGCTGGCACCCTACCCACTGAGCCACACATGCCGCCCATAAGCGTCAACTTTCTTATTATTGTTTTTTTTTTATTGGGGTGGAAAGTCAAAGTGTTGCATCCCTTTGTTTCTCTACTTTCTCCAATTCCATTCAAATGGACCTTGCAATATGGGTCTACCATTGATGATATGGAAAGTTCTTTTTTCCCCCTTACTTCAAGTAATGGCCTTCCAGTAAAAGATTAATGACAGGGCACCAATTTTCTATAGAAAGGAATGTCAAATTCCACCAAAATCTGTCATGTCTTTTTCTCAGTTCTCAATAGAAAAAAATATACCCAGACATTCAGGAGCCAAAAAGAAATGCAGAGGTTATTTTTGAGTCATATCTCCTATCTGCATTACATTACATACAGGGGATGAGGAGAGTTAGGACAGTCATTTTCAAACTTTAACATGCAGTGGAATCATCAGGAAGAAATCAAAACAGAGATTGACAGCCCTCAAGCACTCATCTCCAAAGTTTCTGACTGAGCCGGTCTGGGGTGGGCACAATAATTTGCATTTCTAACAAGTCTCCCCGCCCCCCATGCTGGTGCTGGTCTTGGGACAACCCATTGCGATCCCTGACACATACCTGGTTACAACACCACGTTTCCCTTCTTTATTCAGACCCTCACAGCTGAGGTTCCTGACTCATATTCCAGATTAGCATCTAAGATGACAGAAGGCTTTCTGCAGCTCCAGAAAGTGTATAAACCACATCCTTTTCTAACTATCCTGTGGAAAATTTTAGTAAAGAGTGCAACCCTCTTCTAAAAGAAGAAATCAAGCTGTTTCTTGAGTCTTTCTCCAACAATCTTTAAACCTTTTTCTAGGTATTTGGAGTAAAATTCAAAAGGAAGATGGTTCATAAAGGTAATGTGGAAGAGGTGACTCAGAAGAAAGATTGGCAGACTCACCAGATTGGAAATATAGCCAGTCTTGTGGTGATAAAAACCATGGCAAACATAACAAACAGGAGATCACACATTTTCTGAAACTTGGCATAATTTGCCATTTTGGCAGCCTATGAGAGGAAAGAATGAGACATATTAATTTAGTTAAACTGATAAAGAAAATGTTTCTTTCCATATGCATGAGTCTCCTGGAAGATGTAACTTACCAAATGCATAAAATTGCCTGCAACTTTACAATGTCATGTATCATGCACCAGTATTTATAAATTACCCATAAGTTGAGAGAAATGCAGCATTAGCTATAAGTAGAATTACTGACTGTTACAGATTAAATAAAATATTCAGCAACCTGAAAAATTCAATTTTATGGTTGATTTCAGAAAAACAGAGAGAAAAATAAGAAATTCTTGCATTATAGATGATATTAGCAGGCCAGAGACACCGAAACAGAAATTTACCATCACAGGTCCAAAACAGAAAGCACTGGACAATCCTTTAAATCTTTAATGAATCTCAAATATTAAGGCCATAAACTTTATATAGACTATATGGACACTTCCTGCATTTTTCTTCCTTTCTGCTTAGAATTCTAAGTTTTCTTTTAACAGGGAATACTCTGGGGCATGGTTTTCTGGCTTATACTCATACATTTAGAAAAGAAAGAAGTGTCAAGGTCATGTTTTTTTTTGTAAATTATTTTGGATACGTGATAGTTGAATATCTTTACAGGGCACATATGATGTTTTGATACAGGCATATAATGTGAATTAAGTCAAGTGACTGGGGTATCCATCACCTCAGACATTTATCATTTCTTTGTGTTAAGAACATTCCAATTCCACTCTTAGTTATTTTAAAGTTCACCCTAACTTACTGTTGATTACAGTCACTTTGCTGGTCTATCAAATATTGTTCATTCTATCTAACTATATTTGCACACCCATTAACCATCCCTACTTTATCCCCTACCCCCATTACTCTTCCCAGCCTCTGGCAACCATCATTCTACCCTGTCTCCATGAAATCAATTACTTTTAATATTTAGTTCCCACATATGAGTGAAAATAAAGATCGATCATGTTATTTCAGCTAATCCATTTAGAGAGCGGAATTTTCAAAGTCACATTAATGGGTTATTTCCTAGATGAAAGTCACTACTGTTCGAAGTGTCTGTGAGAAGTACTCTAATAATTTATGACAGTGATTTAAGTGACTATTTTTATATTATAAATCAGTCTAGGGAAGAAATTGCATCCCTTTCTCTATGATCTATTTTTTAGAGGTAATCCTAAGTGAAAAAGGGTAAGACTGAAAACAGCTTTGCTTGATCATCTCTTTACATTTTCACAGAGAATTCACGGCACATACACACAGGGTTATAAACTGATGACGTCTTCTGAATTCTTCACCTTATTTTCTACTTCTTGGAAAGTTGAATTAGCTGAATTAAACTAAAAAACATTGCTAAGAGTACCCACAGAAGCTATACTTTAGTAGCTTTAAGTAAAGCACAAAGTTATGAGAGAAACATTTGTAAGGGAAATATCTATGAACTGAGGGGAAGCCAGGATTATGAACTTTTAATTTCATGAAAACTTTGGGTATAAATTCATGAATTATATTAAAAGAAAAAGCACTTTCTGCCTTCTTCTGGCTAGGAAAACCATGTAGTTTTTCTTTTACATTCTTTCATCAGTATTCAATCGATGAGCATTAAACATCAACTTTTCAGAATGTCTGGGCTATAGATCCCATTTGGAGGAGCTGACAACTGATACACCATCTCGTTAATTGAGTTTCTCAAGTATCGATTATTTTATAATGTTAACAGGAACCCAGGTGATAAAGAACATCTGGTTTTAAGCCACGTGACGAGGATTTCTGGATTATTTTTCTTTTCAGGATAAAAGTTGTAGATGACGATTCAGTCAAAATTTTCTAAATCATAGCACCACTGAGCACCATGCCAGCCATTTATCAACACAGGCACTAAAGCTGGCTGATGATACAGGACTGATTTCAGAACTACAGGTGGCTGCATAAATTTCTACTTCCAAGCATACTTAAGATTAAACCACATGGTAATGCCTTCCAGGAGAGTGCCCCTATACTAATTATATTTCTCCTTAAATAGGCTGAATAGTCTTTAGCCTGAATTACTTAAAAATCATGGTGTGAAATTATTATTTGAATTATGCAGCCTATTAGGGCTATTTTCCTGTTTCATAACATTAGAAGGACCAGGATTTTTAATAAAGTACTGTAAATACTTCAACTCTTATTTCCTTTATAGTAGATTCAATTTTACAGCACAGAATTTCTACTTATACTGTAATTCAAGGGTCCTCAAACTACGGCCCGCAGGCCACATGCATTGGTGTGAATTGTATTTGTTCCCGTTTTTTTTTTTTACTTCAAAATTAGATATGTGCAGTGTGCATAGGAATTTGTTCATAGTTTTTTTTTTTTTTTAAACTATAGTCCGGCCCTCTAACGGTCTGAGGGACAGTGAATTGGCCCCCTGTTTAAAAAGTTTGAGGACACCTGTAAGAGGGCAATATTGTATAACCACACTAACAATAAATGCTTCAAAGGTGGAGAAACTGTGTGCCAAAAGAAATTAAAAAAAAAATCAGAATACAGATTCTAAGACCCCTTTTGTATCCTTATAAGTTAATTTTGACCAGTTATATAAATTTCTTAGTACAAAGTGAAAAGACTTACTTTTTTATATTACATGATTGAATGTGATTCTTCACAGGAACCATAATTAGTAGTAAATACCACATCAAAAAATTTCCTTAGGATTTTACCTTTAAAATATGCTAGAGCATTTTTATTTATTTTACTACTTTAAGAATTCTAAATGATGATTGTTTAGAAAGTTCATTAAAGTACAACCAGTATTTCCACAGATACTTTTTATACACAGACACAGGAAATAGCTTCTTTTATAATTTACAACGCACATATCCTTCTCACTGTAAAAACATGAGGACGATATGTGAAGTGGCAGAAAAAACTATGACTACTACTGAATTTCACTGGCACATTATAGCTCCCATTAGTAATGAACCCGAGTAATATAAAATTTACCCCCAAATTAGAGTGAAACTTATAACCCAAGAGACAAAACTCATACAGGTAATAATTTTCCTTTGTAAAATCCTGCTTTCCTTCAGTGTGGAATTATAAAGGGTTTTGTCCCTTTATGAACCTTTTTTTTGTATAAAAGTTTACATACTAACTTAGTCTCATTTTCACCGATTTAATCTATACAGAAACACTCTGCAGATTTAAAACAGTCACTCACTATCGCCCCCAAGCACCATCTAGCATAATGCTAAAGAAATGACAATACTGGGGACTCCCTGAATTCTAGATTTTGTATTCTCAGAGAAGAAAGAAAACTTTTACCTCTAGAAAAGCATCGGCTGAATCATGAAGACAAAGGATCAGGGTCCCCACTCGGGCCATATTGTTGACATATGAAAAGGAAAGCAAGGAAATACTTACAAAGTGGTGTAGGAACATAACACCAAAGTCCTTGGGGGAAGAAAAAAAAATAGCCACATTAGGACTTAGCAGCAACATCACATTTCTATTGATCCACTCAACCACTGAGCCAAGATTTGCTAAGACCCTCCATGGGCCTCACACTGAGGACACTAAATTGAGTAAGGAATAATTCTTATCCTCGGGAGTCCTCCATATATTGGAAACAACACACAGGAGACACCAGTGACTTTAGAGAGTGATCAATGCCAGGACAAAGACCAGTCAAACAATAAAGGGTGTTTTGTACTAAGCCATAGAATTTGAAGCTATGGGAGCAATCAGTGCAAGATTTCAAGCCAAGAAGGGCACTACTCGGACTTGAACTTGAGGACAAGTCTTTGGGGCCTCTGTGCTGGTCCAAGTGGAGCACTTCTCTCACTACCAGTGCCTGGGGCTTTGAAAGGTATGGGCTGTGTTTCTGATCACAGTGTGTTATCTCTGAAGAGACACAGACTAAGGTCAGAGGAAATGGGCATTATTTGTCTCTCAGACCTAAGAGGCTACAGACAGCCTCATAGGCCACATAGTAAGGTTTAAAGGGGTGCTGTTGTCTGAACATTTGTTTCCCCTCCCCAAATGCATGAATAAGGTCCTGATGTGCCCACTAATGGTATTAAGAGGTGAGGTCTTCAGGATATGATTAGGTTATGAGACCAGAACCCTTATGAAAGGGATCAGTACCCTTAAAAAGGAGGCCCCAGAGAGCTGCTTTGCCCTTCCACCACACGAGGACATAGGTAGAATCAGCAAATGGGCCTCGCCAGAAATCAAATCTGTCAGAGCTATTGTTTTCAAAGTTCCCACTCTATGGTGTTTTGTTGCAGTGGCCCAAATGGATTAAGAAGGGTGGTGATTATCTTCTGTTATCTCACATTTCTAGGAATGTGCATCTTAGTGTTAACATCCTTCTGGAATATGCCTGCTGGGATGCTAAAATAAGAGACCAGGTGGGCTTTTCTGGTGGGTCTTCCTACACAAACAAGCCCTAAATTTTTGTCATTATCTGTCCGTAGTCATTGGAAAAAGAAATATTTGGCAGCAATAATAGCAGATTTTATCCATCTTTATTTTGGTCAGCTTCAAAGGAGCTTCCTCTTGGCCCAAGTTAAAAGATCATCTTCCCATGATATTAGCTCTTGACCACCTGGACACGGTTGGTTGTAATATGGAATTTCCACCGCTTAAAAATGTGGTCTCTGTTACTGATATTTTAGTTTTTACCTAATCTATGTATCTTACAGAGAAAACCTGAATTTCTCTGGAACTCAAATGCCAACATTGGCCCTGAAACGTTTCTCTATTTGAAGCTTTTGGAGAAAAAGAACAACTCCCTAAAAGACTATTGATCTTGAGACAGACAAACTAGCCAGAATGAAAAGCTATCACAACTGACATAGGAAAAGATCCTGATAATGAGAAAAGGCAACACACAGTTTAATGGTAGGCGAATTTTTCCTAAATTTCTATCTTGGGAAGTCAAGATTAATATAGTCATTTATTCATGAAAACTATTCATTGAGCACTTCCTATGTTCCAGACACTGTCGTAAGCTTTGGGGATAAATAAGTAAACATACTAGACAAAGATTCCTGCCTGTGTGGAGCTTATATATTTTAGTGGGGGAAGCAGACAATACACCTAAGTAAATGATCTTTTATACTGGGAGTTTAAAAAGTGTTATGGGAAAATAAACGAGCAAGCGTGATGAGGTAGGGAGTCCAGGCTGCAGGGGAGGAGAATGCAACAGGGAGCAGAGAGCTCAGGGCAGGCTCCCTGTGGAGGCGAACTGAAGAGGATGAGAGAGTAGCCTTACAGGCAGACGGGAGGAAATATTCCAGGCAGAGAAAACAAACAAGGCAAAGGCTCTGGCATCCTCCTCTTTCTATCCTGACACGTTCAAAGAACATCTAGGTGGTCAGTGTGGCTGGAGTCAGGTCAGAGGAGGGAGTAGAGATGAGAGTGGCAATGTCATAGTGTTTGAAAAATTACTAGCTTCTTCCTCTGGCCATTATTTTAAACAGATATTTTAACTTTGTTCACCAGAAAGCAATCACTCTGTGCTTTAATCCCTGGCATATAAGTATCCTAGGTACCATTCACACTCACATAAAAATAGGGAGGTTGAGGAGTCAAGAATAAAATTATTTCCGGGATGTTAAGGACTTAATTGTATTTATCACAAGGCCCTTATAAGTACTCTCCACTCCTCCTACGAGTCATCATCACTACGAAACAGGGTTAGGTTTTTATTCTCGCAGATGTCTTTACAAACGCCTGCCTTTGGATATTCCCTTGGGACTTTTCTTAAATTTGTTCTGAGAATCGGTGTGGGCGACAGTGCTAAGGTTGGTGGATGTTCAGCCAAGCTACTTGGACTTTGGACTGATACTCAGTGGCAAAGACAGTTCACTAGTCCAGGCAGAGTCTCCAGGTCCTTGCAGATTTGACTCAATCTTCTGCCCCAGGGGAAGGTGGAGGCCTTCGTGGTGCCTTTTTCTCCAGCTGCTCTGTTCTCTTCCCCTGTGGCCATTTCTCTCTCAGGGCTTTTGCCCTGGTGCCTGACTTACTTACTGGGTGAAAGAGCTACTTTCTTCTGGACCCCCCACTTACCTATCCTGACCTACAGTCACCTTTCTCACAGCACAGAGAAGTCTGTCTCTAATTGAATGGAACTGAAGAACAGACATTAAGCAATTATTTTTTAGTTCAGTTTGCCTGCAGTTAAGGCAATGTCTACTTTCATATAAAAGTTCAAGGAAGTTAAAGCCAGAGTCTCATTGGCGTGGCTAGACTGCTGGAGAATGGGTGTGTTGTACTTAGCTCAGCAGACAATTGTGGAGCACACCGTGTGTGTGAGCCAACTTGTAATCCAGTCTCCACCTCCTACTAATTTTACAATTTTTGGTAGGAGCATCAATTTCTTCATCTATACAATTAAGAGATGGGATCAGGTTAATTTTAAGCTGTCAACTTTATAATTCTAGACTTGGTGGCTGCAGTGATTGACCAACATTTAAGTTCTCTTATTTACTCATTTCATACCTGTGTAAATTCATGACAGAGTGCATGTGTGTGCGTTTGAGTAAACACACGTTCATCCCCTCAGGAGCTGTTTGATGGCACTACAGTTTGGGGTTTGAAAAGTTAATTTCAACAACTTTAAGTGGGTCAGTGTACAATTTGGTGAAGATGTCTAAGAGGGTATTCTTTTTCCCTTAGAAAGTACCTAACATTGATGGATAACTACATTGACTTATTATTAGCATAAATGGTATACTAGTTTTCTAAATGAGGTCAGATAATTTAATAAATGATGTACAACTATTTCTTATTCTCAAATAAATAAACTTGTAATCCAGTCTCCCAACTAGCTGTCACATGTTGATGGTGGATACCATTCGTGGAAGGATCACATGTCTTGCACCCGCCTTGTATCCATCCGAACTGCCCAGAACTGAGCCCTGCAAACTCAGGGGCCTGGGGACCCACTGCTCCGTTCCCTCCTCTACAATCACATTCCATCTGGCTCCCAGCTCACTGGTAGGAGAGAAATGATGAGTAGACTCCATTTAATAAGTGATTATGTATATGAGTGACTTAACAATTTTATCTACTTCTGAAATTCTGATTTTATAAATTTTTTATTGTTTCAGGTTCATTGAGGGTACAAAGAATCAGGTTTGCATTTGTTAGGTAAAGTTTCTCTTATAAATGTGTCTCATCCCCAAGAGGTGTGCCATACACCGTAACAGCCCTCCTCCCTCCGCCCCATTCCCCCGCCCCCCACCTGGAATTGATTCGAATTTTTCTCTTATGTGGGTATGTATTTTAGATCATCTACTGACTTCATGGAATCCTGACATTTTTGTAGTATCTAGGGGTTTTCCTACATCATTAAAGTTGGATGATTCCAAACTGCCATAGACATACAATAAAAATTGTACTGATAATGTTTTCCACTACAAACATTCTCTCTGAAAGAATGAGGGAGGGGTGGGGAAAGGAAGAGCAGAGAGAGGGAAGGAGCGAGGGGGTGGGGTCTTGGTGTGTGCCACACCTTTTGGGGGCAAAACACGATTGCAAGAGGGACTTTACCCAACAAATGCAATCAGTGTAACCTGGTTTCTTGTACCCTCAATGAATCCCCAACAGTGAAAAAAAAAAAAAGAAAGATTGACCATTAACATACTGCTTTCTTTTTATTGTCCTTTTGGGGGTAACTTCTTTTTATGTTTATGTTTGAGTTTGGCTATCTAGAATTGAGTAATTTTGTCACTTATTTTGGTTCGAGAGCTGAGAGAATAAGTATTTATTTTAGTATTTATTCTTTATCCATTTTAAGAAAAACTTGGAAATGGTTTACTTTAAGTATAAAGTATAAAAAGCATTAACCTAGAATAAAAAGCAAGAGAGAAGATAGGAGAGGGCAAAGGAAGAAATTCGATACAAAATGCAGACAGAGGGAAGCTGTAAATTTATATATAGACACAATTTAGGCTCGGCGTCCATAGCACAGTGGTTATGGCGCCGGCCACATACACTGAGACGGGCAGGTTCAAACTTAGCCCGGTCCTGCTAAACAACAATGACAACAACAAAAAATAGCTGGGTGTTGTGGCAGGCACCTGTTGTTTCAGCTACTTGGGAGGCTGAAGCAAGGGAATCGCTTCAGCCCAAGAGTTTGAGGTGGTTGTGAGCTGTGAGCCATGGCGCTCCTCTGAGGGCGATATAGTGAGATTCTGTCTCAAAAAAAAAAAAAAAAAAAAAGACACAATTTAGCCTTGAGCTTCCTAGCAGCAAAAGTAAAGAGCACAAGTAGTTAAGTGTTGTTCTTGAAGTTAGATGTAGGGAAGCAGAAACCTATGAAAGGGCGAGAGTCTTCATTGCTTTGCCGTATAGTGAGTGAGCCCTCAAAAGTTCCTGGAACGTTCTTGATCCCATCCAAAGGGATATTAGTAAGTGTGTGGAATCTTTGGCTAAAGTTCAAATCCAAGGGGCTGGGAGCTTGTTGTCCTGTGGTTCTAGGTGTTCAGAAATGTCTGCTGGTGAAAGTGTAGATGGTATTTATTCCAGGAACTAAAACTGATGAAAACAAAATTTACTGAGAGAAGGCGCATGATGTGGAAAGGGGAAGTTTTGAGGCAGAGGCCTGGATTTGAACGGTGGCTCGGCCAATCAACTGCGTTGCAGAGAAAGCTCACAGCCTCTGTGGGCCTCTGTGTCTTCACCTGCAAAACCAGAGGGTCACACCAGAGCCCGCACGGGACAGTGTGTCTGCAGTGGAGTGGAAGGAGGCATCTTTTTCATACTCTGCAATCAAGTTTGCCCAGCAGCAGTCACCTTGAGACCTTCGTGTCCTGCTCCTTAGAAGGTAGAATGGCCCCCCTTTTATACAACCCTGGAAACAAAAATGATCTTTTCGCACATTTCAGCGACCCCCGGTGCCCACATTTGACGTGGGTGGCGGGTCCCCGGGACGTGCCGGTGTGCCATGTCTCTCTGCCCCAGCACAGCCGTCACTGGGCTGGAACACCGGCAGGGACATTTTTCCAGGAAATTGTTCATGGGCAAAAACGTTGCCGCTTTCATTGGGGAAAAATGATTTCAAATATTGGCTTTTGTTTTTATGGAAAATGGTGAAAAATTTGAAGGAAAACCACAGAATCCTTTGCTTTTATTGAAACCACAAAAATTGATTAATTTTTTTTTTTTAGACCAGTTTTGCTGAGGGCTGAAGTTTCTCCTTTGAAAGGCTCTGCTTTGCTTTCCTTTTTTTTGAAATATCTCCTGAGAACCTAATGAAAGCTCTTTCTGTGAGCTTGGCGGAGCCGGGCCCAGGCGTCCCGAAGCTCGACATAGAAGTGTATTTTTGGTGTCCAAACATGGCCTTTCGGGGATGTCTGTTTAACTCTTCCCAATCCCCAGCTGGGCAGGGCCCGTGAAGCTGGGCAGGGGTACCGGTGGTGCCCCGGGCACTCACTACTGAAGGCGACATCAGTGAGGTCAGTTTGGCACGACTCTCTTGGCATTGTCACCCCTTCCCGAACAAAGGGAAAACCGCGTGCCTGCTTCCTCTGTCAGAGGGCTCCGCAGGAGGACTTCATGACTTAACTGGTTTCCCCACCTCGTGGCTGGCGCGGGCTAGGAGACAAGCTGTCTGTCCCCTCTGGGATCTGTCTTTCACTGTGCCCCTGCTGGACACAGGGTCCTGATACCCTCAGATGACCTTTAATTGCCCTTAATAAAAGAAGCTGGGGATTCTCCTGCCAGGGGAGAGGGTGATGATTTGTCTTAATGTCCAAGTGGGAAGATGCAGGAACCGGAGCCTCCAGGGATGACTGGTGGACCCCAACTCAGCTCGGAGGTGATCCTTCAGACCTGGTGTGCACAGGGGCCCCGTTTATGGCCCAGACGTCTTGGTCCATGTAGGGTTTCACCCCCTTGTGTCTATTCACCCATGTGTCTTCTGTACGGAAGGACGTTCCGTTTCTGGAGCTGGACTGTTGGGCTCCTGTTCCCTTCACTCACCGTCCCCTTCTGGCACATTCACCTGCCCTTCTGGGCCTCAGCTTCTCCATCTGTCAAGTGGGGATAGTGAGCACCCCGTACATAATCTATCATGAGGACCAGATGGAACCAGGCCTGGCATGTACTGAGTGCTGTTACTATTTTAATATTATAGAGTATTATCAAAATCATCATTCCTAGCCTCCCTGCTGAATCCAAGTCTTATTTCATCTTGTAGTTGGAAAGACTGAGACGTGACAGGATTCAAGGACAGTTACCAGTGATCTCCCACTACCCTAATGCATCTATTATGTTCAAAATTTGCATTTTGCCCTAACGCCACTGCACCAGTCATCCTCACTGCGCTGTCAAGTGGCACTGAGCAGAGGCCCCATGGAAGCTGGTGTCACACCACGTGCTTTCCGGGCATCAGCCCACCCACGTCGTCACCCTCCCGTACGGATGAGGTTTGCAAACCCAATCCAGCCTTAACCAAAATGCTACCCTATGTCTGTTCCTTGTATAAGAGTTTTGAACTGATGGAGTTGCACTGTTTAAAAGAAAAAAGCCAAGGAGTTTAAGTCTGAAGCATAATTTCCGTCTGTCTTCATAATGGGTGGAAAGCAGTGGCGGTTCAGGCTCTAGTTGGTCTGGGAAAACCTCCTTGACCTCACAGAGGTGGTGGGACTGGAGCCAATAGTCCCCTGCGTTCAGTGCTGTCTGTCATCTGTTTAGGGCCCAGACATGGGCATCCCAGAACCGACCTTCACAATCACGCTGAGGGCCAGGCCAGGGGCCCCGAGGCTGCCCTGGCTGCCTCCTGAGACTCCAGGACCTGCTCAGAAGCTCTGCCCCCTCCTCGTCCTGCCCTGGGTCTCCCCTGTGTCCAGTGGAAGAGCACGTTGGCAGGCGAGGACCCTTGCCGCGGCTGACCTGTCCCTTCATGAGCTTTAGAATTGAATGTAACTATTGCAGGATCCTGGGCTTGGGTGCAGTTCAAAGCAGCCTCCTTCCACTTCCTTATCTGATTATCTTTTAAGAAAACAGCTCATTGCTCACATTCGAGAATAACAAGTTTCCCCACATCCAGCCCCTCAGCGCCTCATTTTTCTTCATTCTTTCCGTCCTGTTTAGCATCATGTAATTACAGAGACACGTCTGTCAGAGATTTGCACATCTGATAATCAAATTTTCTCTCGTTCCCAGCTCTTCCTCCATCTGCTGCCCCGCCCCACCGCATCTGGAGTGTTCCCCTGCCACTCCATGCCCAACTTACTTCTGAACCGTTTCCAAATCACATCTTCCTTTTCCGGTCCTGGCTTCCGGACCTGCTCAATCATAAAGTAGACCCTAAATCCTAGTCATTTCTGACTCCTGTCTGTGTGGAAGATGGTCAAGGAGCAGAGCCATTGACTCTTCCCTTCCATTCTGGTTTGATTACCTCAAAACGTGCGAAGTTCAATGTGTCACATAAAATGACCACATTTAAGACATTTTATATAGTTCATTAATGAGCTATTGAGAAGTTAAAGCAGATTCCCAGGAAATTATGAAGAACAGACACGTGTACAGGCAATCCGGAAAAATGTAATGAATTCCTTAAATAGGAATTTTAGATGCATCCGCCTTGCACCTCCGGGGTCTCTGGGCTGATGCTGTGACGTTTGGGATCACGTTCTCCCAGGGTGAGTTAATTGTACTTCCGTAGGACAGAAGTTCTTTGCATTTCTACGGGTGAGACTCATTTGCATTGCTCTAACTGTTCTGAGCTGTCCAGTGTAGCTAAGAGGTGTACGCCAACACAAAGGCACCATCAGGGAATCAGACGATTTGCTGTTTGTGAGACAGTCCCCAGCTTCAGAGGAAATGTCTATTGATACTTCCATAGTCGGCCACCTCTGTCCACTGTCCTCCTCCTTAATTTCACCTGGTTGTCAAAGACTGGATGTGTGCCTGTTAGTAGAGCAGGCCTCGTTCCTTACAGTGGCCACCTCTGTATGTTGATCAGTTTGTTACAAGTCCCGTGGGTGGTCAACTTACAGAGGTTGTACTGTAACTCCATTAATACGATGATATTTGTTAATCTTTTTTGCCCTTTTCAAATTGTTTCACAATTTTTTTAAACAGTCATTTCCTGTTTAAATCCATTTTCAATACTCAGATGAAAGAACCCTGGTTTTCAAGCCTTATGTTAGGAGAAGCTCAGGAGAACACCGCCAAGGAGGTGAGGAAATCACTAGTTGAAGGTAAATCTTCTAGAAATGACTCAATGTTACTTTTGCCCAATAATAACCTTCAAAATATAGGGACAGTCATGGGCTCAAAATTCCCGTGTCAAAGACCTGACCTCGGATGTGAGAATAGTAAGAGGTTGAGAGGGGATTAGAGTTAGATGAGGTCACGAGGGTGGGGCCTTGCAGGAGACACTGATCATGGGATTAGTGTCAGGCGGAGACACAGCGGGAAGGCGGCCATCTGCACATCAGGATGACAGCCCCGTCAGAGTCAGACCTGCCGGGGCCTTGATCTTGGACTTCCCAACCTCCAGAACTGTGAGAAATAATTCCTGTGTAAGCCATGCAGTCTGTGCTGTTTTGTTATGACAGCCAAGCAGGGTGGCAGGGCCAGCAGGGCTGTGGCCCAGAGTCCCACCCAGGCCCCCACGCCATCTGCGAAAGCCCAGCGCAACATCCACCTTCCTTGGGAAACCATGTTTTTGTTGTTTTTTTTTTAGAGACAGAGTCTCACTTTGTCACCCTCTGTAGAGTGCCGTGGTGTCATAGCTCACAGTAACCTCCAGCTCTTGGGCTTAGGCAATTCTCTTCCCTCAACCTCCCTAGTAGCTGGGACTATAGGCACCTTCCACTATGCCTGGCTATTTTTTTTGTTGCAGTTTGGCTGGGGCTGGGTTCAAACCCGCCACCCTCTGTATATGGGGCCAGCGCCCTACTCACTGAGCCACAGGCGCCACCCTTGGGAAACCATCTTTGATGGCATTTGTAGGAGTATAATACTAAAAAAATTAAAACCACAACTCTCTACAAACAGTAAAAATGTGGTAAACATGGATGTACTAACTCATCATTGAGATGGTAACATGTCAGCAAAACTAGAAACTGTTAAGATGGCAAAGTACCTTTGAGGAGTGGGGCTTTATACAGATGGTGGCAAAAAAGGGCACATTTTAAGAAAGGGAAAAAACTCTATTAAAATTGTAATACTTAATATATACTGAAAACATTTTATTACCTTGTATCTTGTATCTCTTATAACTGCAGAAGTCAAATGTGACTTGAATATTACAATTTTAATAGTTTTTCCCTTAAGCTGTGTGCACACATTTTTGGCATCCTTTGTATAATCCATCAGGAGAAGCTTTTAAATCTTGTGTGATTATGACTGCTAAGATTGGCTACTACTCTAGTTAATGTCATGCAGGGCAATAAATGGCAAGCTGTGGGGATGTCTTTCTACCAACCAGGTTCATTGCATGGTTATCAAACAAAACTCTAATTTCTGTAGGTTTCTTCCAAGTTAGGCTCCACCCTCAGAGGTGTAAGATATCTGAGTGAACATTTCATGGGAGCAAAACAGAGGCGTGCTCCCCCTGGAAAATCAGGCATTGTCCTGTGGGCCAGCTGGACAATGCCTGTGCCACCCCCACGGGACAGCTTTCCACCTGCTTGTTTTCCAAGTTTTGGATAATTGTTTTTAAACCAATGAATCTTTGGGAATGTTTCACAGAATGTGTTCTGTGGACCCCTAATTTCAAGATGCTGGAGGAAAAAAAAGTAAAAATATGCCCATGGCGAAATCCCTTTGGGACCCCTGACGGAGACCCCCTGCTGTGCAGAGCCTGCCGGGCTTTCGAGAAAGAAACTGGCTGACTTCATCCAGACTGCTCTCCCTGGGCGTGCCTGGTCATTGAATCCTTTACTGTATCACAATGTGGCCAGTTTACGGAGCGACTTACTGAGGGCAAATCCCTGCCTCTCCTGTGCCATCTGCACAAGTTCCCTGCTTCTCCAGGTGAAATCCTGGGCAAGTCCCATAAATCCTCTGGCCTCTTTCAGATTAAAAAGTCTCTTTTCCAGGCAATAAAAGTCCAGTCCAGGAATAGTGACAGAACCCCAAGCCAGAATCAATTTAAGGCATTTTCCTTCCCTGGGTCAGGCCACTCAGGCTGGGAAACCCACAGAGGGGAGGTGGTCCTGGTAGGCCTTGAGCCTCTCTCCTGTACCCTCTTCCTCGCTCATTACCTACTGTTTGGGAGTCCTGTGGGAGGTAGGGGGTTAAGGCTCTGGAAACTTCTGGCCTCTTTTAGGTCCTCCTGCTGTGGTGCCAGGAACACGGCCATTCCACCCTTGAGTGTGTGGCTCTCTGAAAGCCCCACCTGGGGGCCCAACTCCTTGAAAGCTGCACCTAGCAGCCACTGCTGTTGCCCTTGGCCCCTTGGTTTTAGATGCGCCCTGTGATTTGGGGTCACCTGCACCTCAAGTTGGGGCCCTGATGGCTTCCGTGTACCTCTCAGCTTGGAGCCTGGAGGCGGGTGCTGGGGGAAAGCAGGTGTGGAGTGGGGGGAGAAGACTCACAAGAACACAGGGCATGGGTGAGTATTCAAGAGAGGGAGATGAACCTTAACTCTGAAAGCCTTCTTCACTTGAGGGACCCTTGCCTCCTTAAAACAAATCCCTTTCTTTGGCTTAAGACAATTCAAATGAGTGTCTGTCCCCTACAACCCCAAGGAGCTTTACCAAGACCCACATGCCCCTAACACCAGCTCTTTAGGGAGCAGGCAGGGAGGCCAGAAGCCCCACACAGGGGTGGGTGTAGGGAGTGGCGTTCTCCCTCCTCTGCTCCCGGGCAGCCAGGGCTGAGAGGGGCCGCATTCTCCCAGAGAAAGAGGCCCTGAGCTCCAAGAAGGGATTTGCAGCCCAAATGGGCAAGGTCTTGCCATGCACTCACCCAGGGTTGGTGGGGGGACTCACAGAGCTATGCAGACCCCTGTCAGGGCCCCGCCGAGGCACGGACTCCAGCCCAGCCCCAGGAGCTTTTATTGGCACTAACTTTCCATTCAGATGAGCGTGACTGCTCCGAGCTTCCCTCCGGGCTGGCGCTGGCTCCCCCTCAACATTTACACCTTATAAACCAGCGCCCCGATCAGGGTGGGGTGCTTTTGGGAGGCGATGCCCGGTCCCCGGTAATGGAGAGTAAATAACTCAGCAACGTTTCCTTGCACTTTTCCAGCCTCCCTTCAGTCTCAGAAGAAATAAAACAACTCACTTAATGGTGTTCTTTAATCTTCTGCACCAGTGGCTTTCTTTACAAGGTGTTATACAGAGTCCGTGTAAATCCAAACTCGGCAATGGGGTCAGTGTTTCTCAACAGGTGTTGGGTGGGTTTGGGGTAAGAGGTGCTCCCCCCACCTCCTGACAAATACAGAAGCAGGAGCTGCTTTCCGTCTGCCTTATTTACAAGTGAGATGGGCACTCACGGCCAGCTGCTCGGACCCTCTCACTCCTCACACCCTGTCCCCCGCCCTCCCCAGCTCGACGGAATTCCGGATTGTGGAGAGAGGAGGAGTGGGAGATCAGGGAATGAAAAATGCCTGCCTACCCCACGCCTGTTTCTCTCTGCTGCGACTCTCCAGAATGGCTTCTTCCATGGGGGTGGGGGAAGGCGGACGCCCGTGCACCCGAGACACACCTGAACCTGTCTTGAGGCTTCCATGTCCTGCTGTGAAAAATCTCAGAGGAGGACTCTGATTGGTCATGTGCTGTCCCCTGGGCCAGTCAGCAGTGACTGAGGAGGTGGAGTCACGGGAGCATATGGCCACCCCTCTAGATGATGGCGGTGGAGGGAGGACAGAGCCGTGGTCACACCTAGGAGAAAGGAGGGGTGGTGGGTGACGGGATGGGAAAGCCCACTGCATGTCCCTGACGTGTTCCTGCTACTAGGGGATCTCAGGGAGCTTGGAGCCCAGACCACCTTCAGCTGGCGGTGAGGAGGGGCCGTGAGGTGGTGAAGACCCTGTCCTCAGCCTTCCTGGACCCCACTACTGGCCAGCCCTGCTCACAATGCAAAAGGCGGCCCAGTGTGGGGTCCCAGGACTCCTGTCTGTGGAGAGGGCCAGGGGTCTAAAGGCCCCTTAACTGGCTGAGGCGGTTGCCTTCGGGTCCTGGCAGGTGAGCCCCCCTGTTGCTGACTGCACCCCGGTGTGGTCTCTCCCATACTTACACTGCAGGCCACTGGCCTCCATCAGCAGCACCGGTGTCTCAGAGGCTCAGAGGTACACTGAAGCATTTTCGTGAGTTTGACACAGCTAATTGGTGGCCAACCTGAGCTGTGATGAGTCTGTTTAGGTCTCTGCATTCCTCCCACGTGGTGGGGATGGAGTGTCAACGTGCTGGCTGGGTGTGCTTCCCTAGACCCTGCTAGGGGGTCAAGATCCACCTTGTTGTCATTGTAAAATCCCCAGAACTCTGGACTGTGAAGTATGTCGGCTCAGAGGCTTCAGATAAGGGCCTTGGACCAAGTATAGCCTCACACGCTTGTCACAGTGCTGGGAGCTGCAGGCGAGGTGGGAATGGGCCCCTCCTCCTAGGGCTATGGGAACCCTCCCTTAAATGCCAGCTGTGAAATCCCTACAGGCCCTGTAAGGCTGGGGTCCTACCACACCCCCTTTACAGATGCAAGGGCTGAGGCTGGGCGGGGTTAAGCAATTTTCTCAAGGTTGTAAAGCTAGAGAGCAGGGCCACCCCAATGGGTTGAGACAGGACAGAGTGCTCCCCATCACCACGCCATGCTCCATGGTCTGCTAAGCCATGTCATGCTCACGGGTCTCACCGGGTTTCATTTCTGTGAGAAACCATCAAAAGTCAGGTAACAGAGCCAGCATGCATATGCCTGTACCGTTCTAAGTGGCCGATACGTATTACCTGATCAAATTCATGCTACAGCCCTACGAGGTCGGTGATCTCCTTACTGCCATTTCACAGCAGGGAAACTGAGGCACAGAGTAGTCCAGGAGCTTGCCCTGGGTCACTCCCCAAGAAAGAGAGGCGTCCAGATGGTCTTCCATTTTGCCCTGGGGTCCGTGAGCTCATTCACTTGATTGAGCTGCCTCCAAGTGTGAAGCGAAACACCTGTGTAAATATGACCCCGCCTCCCCACGTCCCGGTGGCGTCTCCGTCTCAAAAGCAGTTCCATAAGGTCAGTGTAATTGACGGCGTTCTTCAGTGTGACAGAGGCTCAGACAGGGCAGGTGACCAGTGACCAGGCACCATGGGCGGGTGTGCCATCTCACCACATTCCTGGGGGCCGTATAATCAAGTTTAAGGGAGCAGAAAGCAGAGAATGCTGCTAGCGTCACAGCAGAAAGACCAACTCTTTTTTGAGACAGAGTCTTACTTTGTCACCCTATGTAGAGTGCTGTTGCATCATAGCTCACAGCAACCTCAAAGTCTTGGGCTCGAGCAATCCTCTTGCCTCAGCCTTCTGAGTATCCTGGGACTATAGGCACACCATACAATGCCTGGCTACTTTTAGAGGCAGGGTCTCACTCTTGGTCAGGCTGGCCTCAAACACCTGAGCTCAAGGGATCCACCTCCCTCAGCCTCCCAGAGTGCTGGGATTCTAGGTGTGAGTCATGCCAGGCCCAGAGAGACCAGCTCTTGATGAAACAAAACCTCAGCCATGAACCTGATCAGGCTTCCTGATCTAACCACAGATGTTCAGGAAATGTGAAAGAGAGAAGCACAGGTTAAATGGGCCTGTGCAGCAGGACACCGGATTGCAGGAGACCGTCAGACAGGTGGTCTGATTCTTCAACACTTCTCTCTCTCTCCAAATTCACACACACATAGCTTTGCAAATAAATACACACATATAATATGAGTGTATATTACATACACATATACACATATATACAATATTATGTAGAGAGTGAATAATCTACATAATAAAAGCTTACAATTCATATTGAACTATTTTAACTGTGGCCCTTATTTGATTTCGATACAAAGTGTTAAAAATAATTTATAACATTAAGAAAAGTTGGAAGCTAGAACACTGCCTAGGTATTTGATGGCATCAAGAAACTGTTGTTATGTTTGAGTGTGACAGTGGTGCTATAATCTGGGCAGAGATAAAACAAGATTGGACTGGAATTGATCATTTTTGAAGCTGGCATCTGAGGACAGGTACATTGGGGTTCATTGTACTGTTCTTTGTGGTGTTTGCAAATCTCCAAATTTTTTCATAACAGAAAGTAAAGAAAGAATATGCTTACTTGCCTAAAGCAACGCCGCTCTTGGAAACAACTCAAGCAGCCTGAAAGCTAAGTAAAACATTCAAGGTTCTCATCTTCCAGCTCGTTCTCATTCAGGTAAGCACCGTCTAGGAGTTTGACGCGTATCCTTCTCGATGTCCCCGTGTCTATGTAAACAATCACACGTGTTTATTCTTTTTTACACAGATGGGATTAAAGTAGACACACAGGCCTGTAACGTGCCTTTTTCAATCAATGGGATGTCACGCCCAGTCCTTCACGTGTTGGCTCTGCGTCTTTTAACTTCAAGTCTACCTTTGCATGGACGTGCCGTAATTTACCCGTTCCCTTTGAGTAAACTCTCAGATCCATTTGAATCTCTTGCTGTCACAAGCTGTGGCTCACTGAACGTCTTTGCACGTGTGTCTTGGGGTCGTTTTGTGAGAATTTATGTCGGCTGTGTTCCCAGAGGGAGAATTCCCGTGTTGGACCATGTGTTGCCAAAACGCCCTCCAAAAAGATCATCCTCCCTGGCAGTGATGAGGTGGCTGTGTCCCTGCCTAGACCTAAACGTACGGCTGATTTCTCCCCGATCACATTGGTAATACCTGCATTTTGAAGGAATTTGGAAAATAAAGTAAAAGGGACGCAGAGAGTCGGCCTCAGACCTAAATCTCCATCCCTAGTACTAGTCAGGGTTTTTCCAGGAGTTTGCTGTTGGAAGTTGTCCTGCAAGAACAGCCTTGTGTATAAATCTTTATCTACGTTTTGCTCATTTCCTTAGGGGCTCTTCCATGGTAGAGTTACTGAGTAAAACATTTTGGCTAATTTTGCTACGTTGCCCAGACAAATCCTAGAATGTCTGGATATGTTCTGACTACCACAAGCCACCCAGCAGAGCGCCCGCCTTAATGCGTCTTTTCAACATCAGGTGTTACCACGAAGCGCTATCTTTTTGTCCGTTGCCCATTTGGAGGAAAATGTGTTCTTCCAGTTTTTCTCCTTTTATTTGTGACAATCAGGTGGTCACGGGTTAATTGCTAACCGGATTAGAGGCACAACCTCAGCTGCCTGGGCTCACACACCAGCTACGCCCCAGGGCTCACCTTTTAGGAGCTTCAGCTTCTCTGCAAAAGGAGAACAACACAGTATCTACTAGGAAATGAAATAACCCAGGTGAAGCATGGGGCGCAGGGTGGGTGCTGATTTGCGATGACGGTGATGTCTGTAAGGAAGTGTGAGATGGGGAACTTTGGAGCATAGGATGTAGCTGAGAAAACAAGACATAGAAAGAGAGTTTAGAGACAGGAGCTTATGTGAGAGACACCAGTTAAGGTGTCTGGTGAAGAGGGGGGAGAAGTCCCCGAGGGCTTCCTGGCAGAGGGGGAGGCTGAGCATGGCCTTGAAGGACAGACAGGGAGGCAGGAGAAGTGTGGATGGTGGAGGCACAGCCTGCTGCCTCCCTTTCTGCCCATTGTTGCTTACACTGGGCATCTATCACCCTGCTGAGGGCCGAGGGGAGAGGCGGCCGAGAGACCAGCAGCTGTATAGCAGGAGTAAAAACACTTGGCCCTCCGGTGGGATGCATTCACTTTAACTAGGCAATTCTGTTTTGAGTAATTAACTAACATAGCTAGGGAGCTTTCATAACAGAGTCAGAAAAACATGGAAAAGCATTCTGCAGTGGGAAAAAATGAGAATTTTTATTCCATTTCCATTAGCAAGGACAGGAACAAAGCTCATAAGTGTTATAGAATGCCTTGGTTTCTCAGCAGAAGCTTTCGGAGTGAATGTGTAAAACATGAAGAGTGGGCAGTGGGGAACCGCAGGGCTGTCCTCCATGAGGGCTGGAGGGAGGTCCAGGAACAACAGTGCCATCCTGGGACGTCTCCCCGTGGCTGGGGCGGGAAGGGCTTTCCAGAAGAAGGTCCTGGGCAGGGGCCAGGGTGGTGCCCCCGTCGGGGGAGGGCGGCATGGCTGGCTCGGGCTGTAGCTGGTGGTGGCAGAGGGTTCCTTAGTTCTTCTCACAACATGGGGGAGAGTCAGTAGGGCCAAAGGGCCACAACACTCAGAATGAGAATGTTGACAAGGTCCTAGGCAGAAATCATGAGACACCTGCTTTCTGGGGATTTGATGAAGGGGGGATTTTTTTTGGGTGGGGTGTGAGTGTGATGGCCAGGGAGGGCCTTGTGGATTCATCTGTAATTAGGCTGATTTAGTAGGGTTAGAGTACCAGCCCAGCTGGGCTCTGTAAGTTAGCGCTGTTGGACAAATTCCTTACTTGGAGGCTGCAGTGGGTGTATTAATGCCCATGTCATAGTTGTGATCATCAATATAGGAACATATGGTAGGTGCTGTTCTCGCTGTCTCCTGCTGGGTGACAAACCACCCCCAAACACAAGGGCTCACAGCAGTAACCTGTTATTACTGGGCCTCGTGATTCCACGGGCTGCCGGGCTCAGCTGGTGGTTCTTCTGCTGTCTGGACTGAGGTTGTTCACAAGACTGCCCCCAGGCCGTGGCCGAGAGTGGTGGGAACAGCTGTGTGGCTCTTGGCACGGCTTCTCTCTCTCTAGCGACCCTCCACGTGGCTGTCCTGTCTGTCCACTGAGGTGGCCTGGGTTTCCTACCTAATTCTGGGCTCCAAGAGAGAGGGAGCCAAAACTGCTGGGTTTTCCTAATACCTGGGCTCAGAAGACCAAAGTCACTGCCTCCACATTCTCTTGGCCAAGCAGGCCCAGCCCCAGCCCCAAAGCAAAAGGTAGGGAAAGATGCAAGATTCAACTGAAGAGGGGTGAGCAGGTGGTGGCTGGAAGGCCTAAGGGGGGCTTTGCCCTGGGGCAACCCTCAAAAACAAGGCATCAGCCCACAGCTGTGGTTGAAATATTGACATTTGGCCACCCTTGTTGCAAATAATCACTGCCTGGAGTCCTTGAAGTAACCAGGTCTGGCAGGTGAGGGGCTTCTGAGACCAGTTCCGGCGTCTTCTGCTCTGCTGCAGCCTGCAGCCGTAATTTGAATGTCATCTTCTCAGTGAGGCCACTCTGTTTGGTGAGTGCTCAGCTGATGGGGGCATTGCTCATCACTGCTAATGTTGCACTTGTGATTTTAAGACAGGGGTGTAGACATGGCACCCTGGGGGGAAAAAGAGAACATGCTCCCAGCCTCAGAAATTCAGTGCAATCCAGGTTTCCTTTTGGAAAAAGCTCTGGGTATCAAATAAGAAAATCAACACGTCCTAACTTGATTCTCTACTCGGCCAAGGTAATGAGGGCCTGGCACTGCAAACTGAGAGAGCATGATGGCATTGGCACAGAAGGGACCTCTGTCCCGGTGGGGGGGTCCCTTGGTTCCCCCTCCCCGATGGTGAGTTCTGGGCGGCGTGCTCTGGCCCAGACGTGGTCCTCGGCCCAGCCTTTGGCTTGCCGTTTCCTGAGCTTGCTGACAGAGCCGTCTGCTCGGTGCTTGGCGCACATTCCAGGGAGTCCTGATGGTGAGGCCCATTCTCCCAGCCCAGTTTCAACAAACACAGACAGACCACCGCACTCCGGCTCTCCACGTGGGGCTGGCAGCGCTGGCCTTGGCGGTGGGGAACACATGTAGCTTTCCAGGCTGAGCCAGCTCCAAGCAGAGCAGGAGGAGGCTGGAGCGCGGCCGAGAGGGACGCTGAGCTGGTGAGGAGAGGGGGGTGCTGCCGCCTCTGCAGAGCGGGTCTGGTGCTCCTGGGGGGCAGCTCGTCGGAATGTCCGAATGAATGTTCAAATGTTCGCTGTGATTCCCGTGGCCGTGGCCCAAGAGCAACCTCCAGGCAGATGGGAAAATCTGCCTTTTTGTATGAGCATGAAAAGTTCTTTGAAGACTGCTCATCTTTGTGTCCTGTTTAGAAAAGTCAGAGGCCTGAGAAAATGGAAACCGCCTGTCCCATTAGGGTCCCAGGTCTGGAGTTGAGAGGATGGAATTTGGACTTTCCTTGGAAAGTTCACAAGAATTAAACCTATTTAGAGAACATTTCCTGTTGGGAACGGCTAATGCCTGCAATGTGTTACTGAAGGTCTCACCTTCTGGAGGTTTCTATAAAGAAAATAACCTTGTAGTTTTGGGGGGATGATCGTGTGCTGTTGTTTTTTTTTTGTGGGGGGTTTACAGCATCTGTTTAACCCGAGTCCCCTAGCCAAGGCAGATACCGTTGGTGGGTCTCAAAGCTCTGTCTCCCCAGCTTTAGATTTAGCCTCAGAGTCTTTAACCCAGTTCTCTACTTTTAATCAGCTAAACTCGAGTGGAAACCTTTTGGCCATCTCTGGACTTCACTTTTGCCATGTTCCTGACAGTTTGCGAAGGAGCATTGTAAATATCACAGCGTCCTCTATGGACGCACGCAGACCTGAAGCATGTCCCGCCATTTACACAGCCTCATGCCACGCCCACAGCCCCATCTCACACGTGAGGACACGGATGACCAGACGGACCAAGAAACTCTGCCGCGGTCTCTCAGCCAGGGCGTGGCTCTGGGACCAGCAGCTGGACTTTGCTTCCTGACCCCTTAGGTACACTTTCTAGACCGTATTCCAGTGGTCTTGTGATTATACCAAGGAAAATGAATTTTTTGGTTTTAATGGTATACTGTTGGCTTTAATTTATTATAGAATAAATAAAAGTGGGCAGTGCCTATGGCTCAGAGGAATAGGACACCAGCCCCATATGCCGGAGGTCGTAGGTTCAAACCCAGCCTCAGCCAAAAACCGCAAAAAAAAAAAAAACAAAGAATAAATAAAAGTCTCTATGGCATTGCCTTTACTGTAGAATTCTGGTATTTTTCTGGTTTTAATAACGGTTTGCGTGGTACCCATGGTTGGTCAGAACCTCTGGACTGCATCAGAAAGATTTTTGTTGAGGTCTCTCGTGTGTCCCTCTGAATTTCAACTCTGTGTCACTGGCTTGGGTCCAGTCCAGAGGAACGAGTGTGCCCAGTGCTGTGAAGCTGGCCGTCCCCTCCTGCACCCTCATAGGGGCCAGTCTATTCAGGAATTTACCAGCAGGATAAATTTCAGGATGTAGCTGAAAACCACAAAATCTTTTGTTGTTTTTAAACTTTCCTTTGTAGGAGTAAAAAAAAAAAAAAAAAAGAAAAAAACTACAGAAATATTGGGAGTGCTCTCTCAGTAGCTCCAACAACCAGAGGAAAATTTAGGGGAAAAGCTTTATTTGTGTAACGCTTGTTCTTCGATGGTTCTCTAGATGTGGGCGCCCTTCCAACCCGAGGATCCGCGTGGGGGAGTGATGGATTGTGTGTGTTTGAGCTGACACAAACCAAACAAAACTGTAGCGCTGTTGCATCCCTGAATTACACCCCAAGAAGATGATAAAAGGGCAGCTGCTATCTGCTGCCCCTTAAGGCTCATTCTTTTTTGCAGAGAAGACACAGAATGGTGGAAATACCTTCGGGGTTGGACTCAGGAAGTGGCCACAGAGGAACCGTGTGGCTTTGGGAGCATTTTTCTCTCTGAGCCTCAGTTTTCGTATCTATGTGATGGCTAGATGATGTGGATTAAATGAGATAGTCTCATTTAATTTTGAGATGATCTACAAAAAATGCCCAGCATAGTGTGGGTTATGTCTTTAAAAAGCTGTTACTTTAGGTAGGCTGAGGTGGGTCTTATTGGAAGGGAAAACATTAAATGGGAAAGCATGTTTCCCTTTGTCCACCGTGACCCTTCTGCTGGTGCTTTGAGTTGAGAAGGTGTTAAACACTTGGCACAGCTTGAGTTCTGGGTTCTGTTTCCATGAGAAACCATGAGCTGGGGATGGCGAGTGCTACTCTGTCTGTCACCATTTCTTTCGAAGGAAAACAGAAGTGCTTTCTGTCCCATGAGGGCAGCTGTCTTTGCTGCTGTCAGTTTTGTCTGTGAAGTTTACAAAATGGCTTTGTTTTGGCTCAATTACCAACTTTGGTTAACAGCAATGGCCATGAAGTCCAAATACATCAGGGGTTGAATTGTCAGCTCTGTTCCTCACAGGGTGTGTAACTTGGGGCAAGGTCCCACTCGAGTCTGAGTCTCAGTTTTCTTATCTGTACAATAGGGATGAGAAATACCTTCCTCAGAGGGTTGCCTGGGAGGTTAGTGAGATCACGTAAAGTTGTCGCTCAGTACATCCAGGGGAGGGGTGCCAGGACATCCCGTGAATACTTTCTAAGAAAAGAAAGAAAGGAAGAAAGAAAGCCACATGTAAGTGACTTGTGCATCCACACCCGTGTTGTCCTGGGTCACCTGTTCACACCCAGCTGTGCATGGGGAGGTAACCAGCCTAAGCAGGTAGCAGGTTGCTTTGCCCATTAGCAACCCCGCATTTCCCTGAAGGGGAGCCAGGATGCAGTATTTTGATGGAGTTTTAATAAAATGAGTAAGGGAACTTGGACAGGAGCCTCCTTGTGGAACAGGGTTTTTCAGGAGTTGAAGGCCTGTGTTGGGAAACTCTCCCAAAGAGGAACATCCAGCCTCTTTAGTGCTTTCTGGGGGCTGTGGGTGAGGAGGAATGAGAAGAAGGGTTGGTTTGAACGGATTGACAGTAGCAATAGTTGACATTTGCTGAGCAGCTTCTAGAAACACTGAATTGCATGACCTCTCTGAATCCTAATGATGACTATAGGGAGTGTGACTCCAGGGATCACCCTCCTAGCCTCTTGCTTTGGTGTCCTCTGGTTTCACAGGGACACTGTCCAAACTGCATTCATTTTGACTTGGCTGAAGATGGAGAGTAGGGCCACTATGCACAGTTGCTCAGGCTGTGCACTGCACAACCTGAAGGGCTCCATTGGTATCACAGATACCACAGATTTGGAAGCTTATTTTGACACTCTTCTGGCAGATGGTAATGAAACGACTTGTTCCAACAAACGTACCTAAGGACTGTTTTCTGATTGACCGAAGAAAGGACCTCTTTTTCTAATTCACACCAAAGTTCTGTGTGGGCACTCAGAGCAGAATTATTGGAAGCACTGCCTGCTTCATCTGGAGGGAGAGGATGAGGAAACCGGGCCCATCATGTTCTGTGTTTGGCATCAAAGTACCTGCAGTGAAGTACAACCTTGCATCCCCTGGAGGCATGGGGCAGAATGGTTAAGAGCAGGGGTCAGAGCCAGCTGGTGTGGGCTCGAACTCCGGCTCTGCCACCTACAGGCTGTGTGTCTTTGGGCAACTCCCTTAACCTCTCTGGGCCTCAGTGTCCACCTCTATAAAATAGTGACAGTGATAGCACCCATCTCATGGGGTTGTGCTGAGGCTTAAACGAGGTAGTGTATATAAAGTGCTTAGAACAGTTCCTGGCTTGCAGTGGGTCTGAGCTGGTTTATTGAAAGTGGCCTAAGGCCTTTCTCACAGAAGGGTGGTCTTGGAACAGGAGCTGACCAGTGTCATCAGCTGTGTGAGATCGTTTCTCAGTTCCTGCACGTACATGGAGGTGGGTTTACACTCGGGGCTGCCTTAAGGAAGAAGACCAAGATGCTAACTGGTGCACCTCGTTCCAGAATCCTGACTGAGCACTGTCCGGGCCCCTTCACCAGTGCCTAACAGCACTGGCTACGCATTTTTACCTCCTAGATTTTGCTGTGATTGTTGTAGGTGGAATTTCATAAAGGGTTTTATATATTCGATCATGATCATTAAGTTTGCAGTATTTAAAAATAGATGTGTAAAGGATACGCAGTGCAGGCTATAAAACACCCTCAAACGATGTTAAAATGGGAACAAATCCATCCATTTGGGTTTCAGCTGAGTTTGTCCTGTATTTTATTTTTTTTTAATATCCAAAGACCTGTAGAAATAAGTTATTGAGTAGGAAGTTGGCCAAGCCAGGGCTCTGCACCATGTGGGCACTTGTGAGCACTGGCAAAGTCTTTGGAATTTGATCCTGATTGAAATGTAGTCATTTTCCACCTGCAAAAACAGTTCTCTCCAGCAGACCTGGGGCTGGGGAGGGCATATTCGCTCCTGTCCTTTCCTGCAGGGTCTTTCATTTTCCATTAGGCTCATTGTCCCCACACCGATGCTTAGATAGACCCCTAGCAGAATGTTTAATATGTTTATCTGTGTTTCTGCACTTAAAAAAGTTTACCCTGGTATTTAGCATACATCTGTGATGAAATGAGCCATGTAAAGTCAAACTCCACATCCCAGGACCTAGTAGGTCTGAATAAACTTTTGTGAAATGTGTAGATGAATGTATTTGGATCCAGCTGTGAAAAGGATGGACTTCAAGGCAGCAGGTCTGAAGACTTTGGCGGGGCTCTCAGGATGGAGGGCTGGAGACCAGGTCTAAAGAGGTGGGATGGAGCCTGTGGGTGTGGCCAGTCCCAGAATCAACCCGTCACTTTCCAGATGTGGGGCCAGGGACAGGTCCTGTAACTTCTCTGAGCCTCAGCTTCTCATCTGTAAAATGGGAACAATGATTCTACCTATGAGGGAGGGGTTTTGTAAGAAGGAAATGTGCATGGCCAGTGTTCAGTATATATCAGTTGCTATTATTTCTAGAAGTCATGAAGATGGTATGATGGTGACGAGGATGATAGTGATGAAGGTGATAGTGATGATGATAATGGTCATGTGATGACAGTGACGATGATGGTGATGAAGATGGAGGTGGTGGGTGAGGAGGATGATGACAGTGGTAGTGACATGATTGTGATGCGGGTGATGAGGGAAATTGTTCTTTGGTCGTCTAAAGAGGTTGACCACATAGATTATTGCTTTCCAGGATGATCTGATGGAACTTGGCCACCCCCAGATTTTCTCCAAGCTTATCATAAAAATTCCACCGTCGGTGAGACATTTTTTAGGACTCAGCCTTGCACTCTCTCAGCTTCCCCAAATTTGTTAAATTTTTCTTTATGATGTATGTCTTTACTTCTTGTTTAAGAAATCCTTATTAAAATTCACAAAGCTATTCTTCTGTTTCCTTCCAAATTTTTAAATGCTGTATTTTGATTTTAATAGTTGGCTAGTTAATGTATCTAGAGCTTCCTTTTGTCCTGAGATGAAGTAGGAATTTAATTTTTGTTACTTTGTAATGGAATTCCTACATCATCACATCTTCAAGCAGTCCTTCAGTTCTTTCTTGTTGGTCTGAATGATTTACCAAGTATTAGCTCTTTTTCCATCCTCTGGGAGATAAATTTGGCAGCAGGTGAGTCAGGTTTATCATTTGCTTTTACACTAAGAGAATCTTTTCATCCTTCCATCCATCCACACACCCGCCCACCCATCTGTCCACCCATCCATCCACCCATCCACCTGCCCATCCATCCATCCATCTATCCATCCACACACACATCCATTCATCCACCCATCCATCCACACACACATCCATCAGTATCCATCCACCCATCCACACATCCACCCATCCATCCACCCATCCACACATCCATCCATCCATCCATCAGTCTATCCATCCACACATCTGTTTACCCATCCATCCATCCATCCATCCATCCATCCATCCGTCCATCAGTCCATCCGTCCATCCATCCATCCATCCATCCATCAGTCCATCCATCCACACATCTGTTTACCCATCCATCCGTCCATCCATCCATCCATACTCATCCACCCATCCATCCATCCATCCATCAGTCCATCCATCCACACATCTGTTTACCCATCCATCTGTCCATCCACCCATCCATACTCATCCACCTATCCATCCATCCATCCATCAGTCCATCCATCCACACATCTGTTTACCCATCCATCCGTCCATCCATCCATCCATACTCATACATCCATACATCCATCCATCCACCCACCCACCCATCCATCCAAACACACATGCATCCCTTCATCTACACACACTTCCATCCACACACCCACCTACCCATCCATCCACACATCCACCTGCCCATCCCTCCATCCATCCACCCACCCATCCACCCATTCATCCACACACACATCCATCCATCCACCCACCCACACATCTGTCCACCCATCCATCCATCCACACATCCATCCATCCATATCCATCCATCCACCCACCCACTTGCCCATCCACACACACATCCATCCATACGCCCACCTACGCATCCATCCACCCATCCACCTGCCCATCCATCCATCCATCCATCCATCTATCCACCCATCCATCTACACACACGTCCATCTACACATCCTTCTATCCATCCATCCACACACACATCCATCCATACACCCACCTACGCATCCATCCACCTATCCACCTGCCCATCCATCCATCCATCCACACACACGTCCATCTACACATCCTTCTATCCATCCATCCACACACACATCCATCCATATGCCCACCTACGCATCCATCCACCTATCCACCTGCCCATCCATCCACCCATCCATCCATGCACACGTCCATCTACACATCCTTCTATCCACCCATCCACCCACCCACCCATCCATTCACGCACACGTCCGTCCATCCACACATCTTTCTATCCATCCATCCATCCATCCATCCATCCACCCACCCACCCATCCATCCACACACACATCCGTCCACACATCCTTCTATCTATCCATCCACACACATCCCTCAGTATCCATCCACCCCTCCACCTGCCCATCCATCCATCCATCCACCCATCCACCTGCCCATCCATCCATCCATCCATCCACCCACCCATCCATCCACACACACGTCCATCCACACATCCTTCTATCCATCCATCCATCCACCCACCCACCCATCCATCCACACACACGTCCATCCACACATCCTTCTATCTATCCATCCACACACATCCATCAGTATCCATCCACCCCTCCACCTGCCCATCCATCCATCCATCCATCCACCCATCCACCTGCCCATCCATCCATCCATCCACCGACCCATCCATCCACACACACGTCCATCCACACATCCTTCTATCCATCCATCCATCCACCC
>CAUYRH010025014.1:0-10211 GCA_963574655.1 Perodicticus potto | reverse complement strand
AGACCAGGATCTATGAGAGGATCTATACAGAACTTGGGATCTATGAGATCCCTCGCCCCCTCCCTCCTTCTCTGTCTGCTCTCTCCTTCCCCCATGCCCCACTGTGTCATTCATTGTCATTAATTGTCCTCAAATCAAAGTTGAATACATAGGATTCTTGTTTCTCCATTCCTGTGATGTTTCACTAAGAATAATATGTTCCACCTTCATCCAAGTTACTACAAACGCAGCAAAGTCTCCATTATTTTTGACGGCTGAGTAATATTCCATCGTATACATATACCACAGCCTACCAATTCACTCCTGGGTTGAAGGACATTTAGGCTGTTTCCACACTTTAGCAGTTGTAAATTGGGCAGCAACAAACAGCCTCGTACAAATGTCTTTATAATATTTTTTTTTTCTTCTGGATAGATGCCCAGCAATGGGATTGCAGGATCAAACGGGAGGTCTAGGTTGAGTTCTTTGAGCTTTCTCCATACTTCTTTCCAAAAAGATTTTATTAGTTTGCAGTCCCACCAGCAGTGTAAAACAATTTTTTTTTTTTAACAGGAACCAGCACATCACACTCAGGTGTGGCCTCACTAGAGATTCAAAAGCAGATTTGTTTTCCTTTGAAGATGACAATGAGCAAAGGTATAATTATTAAAGAGCAAGATCTGTTAACACTGTCAAAATCATAGCTAAAAAGCAACTACGTTGTGTTCCCTCCCTTACAAGTCATCTTTTCAATGCGTATCTTGCCCCATCCTCGCATTTCATCCATTTAATGTTTTACATTCCTGCGATCATCATTCTTGTAAACTCTTTATATTAAGGCAGACATGGCTCATCCTTCACTGGTGACAGTGTCACACCTTCAGTAACCAGGGGCTAAGGGCGCTTCCTTTGCCAGAGACCATTTACCTGTCAAAATGAATTTTAAAAAAAAATGAAGCGTGAAGCTACATCTACTAGTAACTTTCATAACTGGAACAGGGAAGTTGAAGGACGGCACTGTCTAACAAGAGACACAGAGTGTCAGGACGTAAACTTCGTCACCGGAACTCAGGCTTCAGCAGTGGGACTCGTGTCTGTCATTCCGTTCAGCCCCATGGGTGCCATTCTGCCTGTCATTAGGTTTCTGCCATTTGCCCGGTTCTGCTGTAGTGGTTTTGCAATTAAGCTGAATTTCTGCTTCCTTTTGTAATGCATAATCAGATAAGTGGAGCTAAATTGAAGAAACTGCAGTGTAGGTGGCTTTAAAATCAATCTAGATAGTCTGAGAAGAAAAGCAAGACGAAAGGGGAAACAAGATAGTGCTGTTATAAATAAGTCGGAAGAAACATTATCAAGGAGAGAGGAGAGGACAGGTGACATCTCATCTGTTAGTGGCAAAGCATGTAATGGCCCAAACCAACATTAGGAGATAATGGGCTCCATTATGAGTAGAGGAGTGTCACTCTGCACCATGGTTAAGTCCCATTTAAGACTTACTTGACAATGCCAAGTCACATTACGGAAAATGCTGAGGTGTGGCACTTCATGTGGCCTGCGGGAGCCTAAGAAAATTGCTATAGCCTATGGTAGAAAAACTACACAAAGACTACTAATTCTAGTCTTTCTCCCACACGTAGAAAATCATGTTATCTGTAAAATGGAAAGAAGCAGGTTTTATTTTCCTATCATGGTGTTGCGAGGATCAAATGAGATACAGTAATGCATGAGATAGCAAGAGCTTCCCTTGCAAGGTTGAAGCAATGGCAAGAACCTCTGTGCTTTCCTTTGCCTTTTCCTCATGGTCACGAAATGGCTGCCACATCTCCAGAATCACATTCATGTCCAAAACAGGCAAAGGAACATAAATACCAAGGCCACTGGCTGTATTGCCACAGCAGGATTTCATCACAGACACTTGCGCCATGCACTTCTGCTCATTGCCAAGATGCAAAATACAGCGCCAGATAACTTTGAGATGGCTAGCATAGCTTCTCATGATCTCTACATAGACAGAGACTGAGTTTCAATCATTTTTGATGTCAAAATAATTCAGCTCACATTCTGAACATCCTGCTGTGTTCATAGAGTCTTAACTGGGATATGTGCAGAGCTGTCCTTTAAATCTCCCCCCTTGGGAGAAAGTACACTTATTCTAACAGTGTTGCTATTGCTAAGAAAAAAATTTAAATTATTCCTTAGGAATGATCATAAAAGCCCAAAATATGTTTTCAGAATTGTCTTTAATTATGACAAGCCTCTGTATTTCAGTGTAATTTTTCAAATAGCCTGTAGTCGTGCCACGCAAATCTGGCAAACAATAGGATAATTGAGTCTAGTGGTTAAAAGCAAGACTCAAACTCAAATTTGGAATCAAATTTTGGCTCCACCGTTACCTCTCTATATGTGGTTTGGGGTACTTAAGTACTTGGGGTACAAGTACTTAACATCTCTGTTTCTTTGTCTATAAAATGAAAGTGATAAAAATGGTATCTACTCCATAGAGATGATTTGAGGATTAAATTAATTACCACATTTGTAGTCTTTAAAACTGCACTTAGCATATAGTAAGTGGTCAAGAAATGCTAAATATTATTGTTATTAGGCTGGGAGATAATCCATTTGATAACCCCCTACAATGGGGCCGGTGTAGTGACTTGAACCTGGAATCTTAGCATTTTGAGAGGTTGAGGCAGGAGGGTTGCTTGATGCCAAGCATTCAAGACCAGCCTGAGCAATAAAAAGATCACTGTCTCTACAAAATTAAAAAAAATTAATCAGGCCTGGATGGTGCATGACTGACATCCCAGCTACTTGGGAGGCTAAGGCAGGAGGATGGCTTGAGCCCAAGAGTTTGAGGTTGGCGTGAGCTGTGATGATGCCACTGCACTCTCACCCGGGGTGACCAAACAAGACCCTGTCTCACAATGAAACAAAATAACTCACGATGGGACTTAAAGCGAATGAGAATTGTTGGACCAGTGTCCTGGAGTGTGAAAGTCTAGAGTAGTGTTTTTTAAAATTTTTATCTCATGGCACACTTGAACCTGTAGTCAAGCGCACATTTAAATTATGTTGATCAAAAAAAGAGTAAAAAAAAAAAAAATTACATGCTTTGAAATTCTTTTGAGAATAATTGACGCTCTTTAAAAATTTCTGGGGCACACCTCCAATCCTGTCAGGGCCCAACAGTGTGTCACGGCACATGGGTTGAACTCACTGGTGTAAAGGCTTCCTCGTGACTCTCAGGGAACCTCATCTTCACATCAGTCTGGCACAAACCGTCTGCAGCCTGTGTCCTCAGCACCGTAGCCCACCACCTGGAATGCAGACCTCATCCTTCCCTCTGCTTTCTCACAGAAATCCTGTCACTCCTGTTTTTTGTAAGATAGTAAATTTACAAAAGGTTTGAAAGGTCATGCAGGGGGAGATCACACTGTGGCCTCCCAGCATTCCCCAAGCTGGGCTCCTGTACACCCTGCATAGCCCTCTCTCTCTTTCCCATCCCACAGGACAAGGTTGCCTTCCCAAGCCAATTTTGATTGATGGGTGAAGAAATGATTAGTTTTCTATGACTTAGGTCCCGTGAGCAACTCCATGGAATGCAACATGAAACCACATGTAGCCATCATGAAATACCAGCGGCTCCTGGATTTAAAAACAACTGTACCAGCATGATGGTTGCTCCCCTCTGTGCGATATCTGTGTTCAACCCTGGGAACTAAAGCAAAGAAAAATGCCCCTCTTCTTGGCCCTACTCCTAAAATGCAGTGTGAAGTTTTATCATGTGTGTGTGTGTGTGTGTGTGTGTGTGTGAGAGAGAGACTCTGGTGTCTAAATCTGCATGAACGTAAATTCAGGCTACAACGTTTATTGAGCAGGTAGTATTAAACATCCTTAGACATGAGATATATTTTAAAATATTGTCCAAGTTCGTACAGAGCTTGCCAATAAGTAGTCAGAAAGAAATGATCACAGGTAATGAGTAGATGAATCAAGAAGCTTCGGAAGTCATAAAGCTGAGATTGCGTCTGTGATGTGCGTGCAGAACTGACCGATAGTCTAGCCACTCCCAAGAGAGAGGAGCACAGGGTGGATGACAGCCGTGAAGATTCTCATTGGCATGTTCTGTGGGATATGACGGAAGATTTCCAGGTTGATACTGTGTAGAATTCAAAGGTCAAGGGGCTTGGGGGTCATTCATAGACTATTAAAATAGCTTTCTCCTCTTTCCGGACTAGGTATTTTTTTATTTCTAAAAGGTTTCTAATGCCACTTGCCTTCTCATCGTCTTGGAGCATGAGAACCCTCATGTGCCGCCTGTTTGCAATCAGCATTGAGGTTTCAGATGTCTTTGAGGAAAGGTCAGAGCAGGTCGACCGTCACGGCTCGTAGCCCACGTCTGAGGTGAGAAAGTGCCCATCCCCCTTACAGAGGAGAGCGCTGCCCCTCCAGTCCGTCCTGCTGCTGTTGGTGAGAAGAATCTGTGGGCTCATTAGCTACACACCTTCTGTCCCCGCTACCCAGAATGACTGATCAGGAACCTGCTGTTTGGCATGAAATCTAATCGTCTTTGATGTTCTGCTTTTCCAGATTTGTTTATAAACTGGAAAAATCTACAAATTGCAGACCATCTGTACATAACACTATGCTAATGAAGGCCGGCATCCTGCAGATCCATACACTCATTACCTCTGAGTCACTAGTCTCTTCACATGTTCCTAACTGGGGTTATCCAGCAGAACCAAACAGGCAGAAACCAGATAAGGAATCGTTTCTCTGAGGGTGACTGCCTCCCTCAACCCGGTGACCTGTTGGTGAGAGGTCATTTGCATCAGAATCACAAATGTCTGTGTATTGACCCCATGATGCTAACCTGAAAATTTGTACTGCTCCTGTTAAGAGCTTAATTAGGGATTTCTAGTGTTGGCAGCCTCTTGTTAGACAGTTTCTAGATTTAGCATCTGCGTGCACCCTTGTAACACTTGCGTAGATTCAGAAGTTCTTAGATTGCCACATTACCACGAGGAAGCCAAAGGCTTGGCAGTGGCACATGTGACCTGTAATGGTTTTGGGTGGTTGATGAAGCAGGTTTAATGAAAAGAAGTTGACTTAGGTGAAAGGCATTGAGCTCCTCTTTGTGCTAACCTTCTCTGCGGGTCAGAAAGCTGGTGTGTCGTGATTTTTGTGGAGTAAAGAGGATAAATCTACATCTAACACATATGTATGTTTAAGTCAGTCCTCACAGTATATTTTATAATATATAAACAGTCCTGTAAGAATCAAGAAATAATTGCATTAGAATACACATCCTTGGCTTCCTGTGGTGGGAAAATACAAAAGAAGATCTGGACCCCTGGGCCTGAGCTCTGTTACAGTAACAGTGGTCTGACCCTGACTAGTGGCTACTTATTTGTGATCTACATTTAATTCCTGATGCTGACACTAAATATTCTTAAAATTGAAGACCACCATAATACATTAGAAGCAAAAAATGTTGGTAAGCAAACATGAGTTCATTGCCATTTTTCATTGTACTATCCTTTTTTTAAAAGATATGCTGGTCTCTCTCTAAAGTAGAAAAACAAAATGAGACAGAAAATGCCACAATTTTTAAGAAAAATGAGCGTGAGCTCATTCCTTTGTGGAAATGAAGAACAGGCCCTTGCCTCTACTGTGCCACCAACCCACGTGGTGTCTTGCACCCAGCAATGTGTCAGTAATTTGTGTCGCCTCCCTGCCCCCAGAAACATTTGAAGTTGCAGCAGCTACTGTGGAGAAGTTACTTTTTCCTATCTTATTTATTAAACTGTTCTACATTAGAGCACTTAGCTCATCAAAAATGTTTTAAAGTTTCTCTGAGTGACAAAAACATAATCCAAATGCAATTTGTCACTTTTATAAGTACAGAACATACCAAACTGATTTCCTCCTTAAGATCCTGCCATCCATTAAATGGATAAACTATTATAACATTACAAATAAAAAAAAAAAAAAAAAACTCTGCAGTTAAGAATCTGCTAATGTGCTGATTGTTCATAGACATAATTGGATTGATGGACCACAGTCACGGCACCGTAAATATCATGTGTATCAGAATATCGATGTATACCCCACACCCCATAACACCTCACTTACCCTGTATCAATGTTTTTCCGACTATAGCTGGGGAGCCCAAAGGTAAATTTCTATTGTACCTATGGGTGACAAGGGGGTAGATCATAGGGCTGGGTTAACATATAGTAGCACAATTTTTTTTTTCAGAGTCTCAATCTGCTGCCTTCATAGGCGTCATAGCTCACAGCAACCTCGTACTCTTGGACCCAAGCGATCCTCCTCCCTCAGCCTCCCTAGTAGCTGGGAGTAGAGGCCCCTGCCACAAAGCCTGGCTAATTTTTTCTATTTTTAGTAGAGATAAGGTCTTGCTCTTGCTTAGGCTGGTCTCGAACTCCTGAGCTCAAGCAGTCCTCCCACCTCTGCCTCCCAGAGTAGTAGGGTTACAGAGGTGAGCTACCGTGCCCTGCCTGGTCGTACCGATTGTGCAGTGAAAATCACTAGGATAATTTATAAAGAAAGGAACTTATTTCTTACAGTCCTGGAGACTGTGAATCCCAGCGTGGGGAGAACATTTTTGCTGGCAGGGATTGTGCAGAGTCCCTGGCGGTACAGGTGTCACGCTCGGAGGGGCTGCATGAGCTAATGTGCTAGTTCAGGACTGTCTTCCTCCTCTTGTGAAGCCACCAGGTCCCCTCTTCTGGGAACCTATGAGCCTCTCCTTTCTTCCTCCAGTCACCTCTCAAAGGCCCCCACCTCTCAGGACTGCCACACTGAGGGTTAGATTTCAACACAAGCTTTGCTATTCAGACTGTGTAGCAAGACAGGAGTAAGTGAGGTTTCTCCTGGTCACTCACAGTGACAGACTGCTCAGATGAAAACGGCGTGTGTGAGAGAGAGATCATAATCTGTGCTATTTCAGATCATAAAATCTCATATTGTTCTAACGTCTTTATTATTAGTGGTGTAGAATGTTTATTACTTAACTGCCATGGCTGTGTTGTGTTTTCTCATCTCTATGCTGTATTTGCTGAAATGGGTTTCATCATCAGCTTAGAAGTGAAGTAACTTGTTTTATTTATACTCATAATCATTGCTGTTTTTTACCATTTGCCAAGTTTGTGTCTTTTCTTAGTTTGTTGGCCTAGTTTGTTCTCTGTATGACTTATTTTTCCATAAGTTTTCAACTTGATGACTGTCGAGCCAAATCTCGACTTGATGACTGTGTCTTGAATTTCCTCTGGGCCAGGATTCCTATAGGACAACTTTCTTAATTCCAGGTGCTGGGACTCCTTTAGTTTCCATCTCCAAGGGTACTTCCCACAGAGCACTCTCTCTGCTTGCTAAAACTACTTTATTTATGGGCCAGTGCCAGACTTTCCCTACTCCTTGACCAGCTGTTTGAGAAGTGTAAAAGAAGAGGAAAACATGGGGAAAAATTTTACTAGATGCTACAAATAGCAAGACTAGAGACTTCATCAGAAAAAAGGCAATTTACACTTAAATTTTGGACCCAGGAGGAGCTGGAGCAAAAGCTCTCAGACCTGCTTTATGGAGACCAATTTTTTCTTTCCAGTAACTCAGGAGTGATAAATATCCAGTTCCACTGACTTGCTCATAAGCATTTCATCCCGAATGTTGGGGACAGGGTTACTTACAACTCTTATTTTTTGGTGAAAATTTGGATTTACATGTTTGATCTGTTTTGCTTATTAAAAAGAGCCCTCATAGTTTTGTTCACCTAGCTTTAACTAAGCTCTCAGTGCTACCTCTGATAGTCAGTAAATGTTTGTATATTTTTTAAAGGAATAAATGGATGGGTCTGGGAAATATGAAATGTTTTTCTAATTTTTTTTTTTTACTTTTAATTATGAGTACATAATAGTTGTGTATATCTGTAGCATATGTGTGATATTTTGATACAGGTATGAAATGTGTATTAATCAAATCAGGATAATTGTGGTGTCCATCACCTCAGGCATTTATTTTTTGTGTGTGTTAGAAACATTCCAGTTCACTGTTTTAGTTAACAAAATATACTGTAACTTATTGTTGACAACAATCAGTTTGTTGTGTTGTCAAATACCATCCATTCTATCTAATTAACTATGTATCTGTACCCATTAACCATCTCTACTTTGGTGCCCCCTCCCCCACTCCCTTCCCAGACTCCATGAGATCAATTTGATTTGTGTTTCTGTGCTTGGCTTGAAATATGCAATGTTAGTGGTCAGTAGAGGACATTGTGTCACAGGCAGACAGTCAGGTGTGTATAAATTTAGTTCCACTGTTGAGCTTTGTCAATTGGAGCAGTGCTGTTTGGCCCTAGGTCACGTTGGTACCTGCACTTCCAGGCTGTCCTGCCGATGTCCTCAGGAGTCACAGACCTTGGTAGTGAGATCTCCTTTGCTTCAGCGTCCGACACCACTTGCTTTTCCAGCTCTTGCTCATGTTCTCACATCTCTCTGGCTATACTTCTTCTTCTCTTCTCTCATTGACCTTTTCTAGAATAAATTTTGGAGGATGATCAACTTTGGTATCTAAACTCTCATTGATGGTGTAGGACTTGGAGTAGGTATTAAAGGATCACTATAGGTTTTCTTCTAGTAAAAAAAATCCTTTTTTATAGAGGCCAGCAAGCCATTATTAAACCAAATTGTTATATGTAACTGACAATACTTTCTATTGGTGATAAATTAGACTTACTTAGATTTAAACACAAAATGAAATGAGGTGTCTTATTTTAAAACTTTCACTTGGCTGTCTTACTGGTGGGCAGAATGTGACGAAAGTCTCTGGGGTTGTCATAGCCATTACTTTCTGTAATAAATTTCCATTTTTAATGAGTCTGTTAAATTACTGTGTTTTATATATGCTCATAACTAGAGCTAAGTAGTTATTGACAATTCAAGAGCTGTATCTAGTGCTACTAAGATTGTGCTGGAGAGTGGAGATGTTTAGATGTGGAAGCAGAGAATGAATGGGGAGGGAACCTGGATCAGGGAAACCGGTGAGGACCTCAGGGTGGTGTCTCCACATGGGGAAGGATGAAGATACGAGAAGCAGAAAGCTTCCATCTGTGTCTTCCTTGTTCAGGAAAGGAAAGTATGGACGAGGATAGGAATAGATCTAGACATAAGAAAGCAGATTCTCCAGGAGCCACATTAGAAGAAGAATCAGAGATGGAAATAGCCTATGCCAGAGGATGGAGGAGATGGGCTCCTCTGGAAGGGAGGGGGCCCCACCCCGAGCCTGCACGTCTGGTAAATCATCAGAAGAAAATATAAACGATCAGCACAGAAACTCAATGCCAAATCCAGAGAACGCTGAGCTTTGAATTTGATGTACATGCCTCTGCACAAATCTGTGTCACTTTGGCCTTTATATAGTCTTACACCATTATTAAAACTTGTTTAAATGCAAAGTTATTGACTGAAAACCTTGTATAATGATCTGATGTACTCTCAGCGTAAAGTACAAATTCTGCCACTTATGTGTTGATTTTCTGAGCTTCATTTTGGACCAGTTATTCAAATATCATCGTTGTCATCTGCATGGCAATCAAATGACCTAATTGCAGTCACCTCATTTCTCTCTTCCCTTGCATTTTTAGAAAATAGGTCACTGTGAATAGGATATTTGGGTTCTTTTCCTGTTTGCAGCTGATTAACTTGAGTATCCATTTCCTGAAGATAATCAAACTTAGTGAATAAAATACGCAGCATAAAGGAGAAAATTATTGCTGCAGCTCCATGAGGTCAGAGAATCAAGTTCTCAGATTCATTCTAGAAGAAGTGCTACATACCTTATTGCCGAATATGACTACAGTCACCTTGGAAGCACTCCCCTGGGCCTGTGACTGTGGTGATATTCAGCAATGAGGTAGCACGTTTTCTAGGATGAGTTCATGAATTTAATTGTCTAGCCTCATGTATTCTAGGTGTATTTCTTTCCCACACTGCAGAACTGCTCACCTTCCAATTTTAAATAAAGTTCTTGTGTTTTTTTTGTTGTTTCTTTGTTTTTGTTTTTGTTTTTGTTTTTATTAAATCATATCTGTGTACAATAATTCAGTCATGGGGTACAGTGTACGGGCTTCAGATACAATCAGAGATATTTTCATCAACCTGATTGTGATAACATTCCAGAGACTTTCTCATTACTTTGTGAGAACAATTTTG
>CAUYRH010025013.1:0-20007 GCA_963574655.1 Perodicticus potto | reverse complement strand
AGCATCTCTCTCCCCACTTGAAATCTCTCCCTCTACCAGGAGCTTTGGTGTTTTCTGTATTCTTTCCTGTATATCAATTCTGTCTTACCACGGAGGGGTGGGGTGGGGGGAAATAATGTAATGAAGAATAATAAAATACATTAAAAAAAAAAAAAAAAGAAATACGGCTGATGGAGCCTTGGGCACATGCCAGGTCTGGGAAGGTAGAGTTGTTTGGCTGCATGCACATGTATCATTGTTTCCCAACCAGCCTGTCTGCCTTGAGTAAGCTCAGCTCAGTGAACCTCAGGAAGAGGTAATTGGCCATTGGTCAAATCCACATCAAATCCTTTGATCGTATACTTTAGTGCAAAGCCACCTATGGACAAAGAGCCTTCCAAGCAGGGCCACTTGTACTTCTCAGCCACATCCTCTGCAAAGCCACTGGCTGCAGGCACAGAGAGGCACCTGCTTGGTCCCCTGTAGGTAAGCAGAGGGGTACAGTTTTATCAGATTGCAGGAGGGTGGGCTGGGAGTCAGTGGCCTGCTCTACCGGGGCTAATTGCCTGTGTGGGGCTTGGACATGGGTCATGCCCTATCTGGGCCTCAGTTTCCCCTTCAGTAAACCGGGCACCTAACACTTGATGACTGATTGCGTCCCCTTTCAGTTCTAGAATCTGATGTTTCTATCATTGTAAGGGAGGGTGGGAGGGTCACTTTGACGGCCACTGGACATTCTGGAGGCCTGTCATTCTGATCTCACCTGTGGGACTTTGGACATTTGTTCATCAACTCACTGCTGTGCCACGTCCTAGGGATAGTACAGAGAGCAAGACAGGTTCATCCTGCAGCAACAGTTAGTCCAGTGGGGAAGAGATGCGCATGACCGCCCTGCCGCATGCAGAGCCACTCTTGGGAGGCACAGAGGGGCCATACGGGCTGGGGCAGGTCAGGGAGGGCTTTGTGGAGGAGACCTCAGGTGAGCCGTGTCCTAGGGTGGGGCTGGGGGAGGGCGCTCCAGGCTGTGGGTCCAGCATATGCAGAGCAGTCCAGGTGTGGAAGGGCCCTGTGTGTATTGTCAGTCCCTGTGCTTCTGGGGCCTCGGGAGCGCCTTCCTTGGCCTGAGCATTGCGGGGAGGGGAATATGGCTCCCCAGCCCTGAGCTGCCAGGGAGTGTGGTGTACAGCCCAGAGGAGTGTGTGAGTCCAGAGTTCCTCAGCACGACCCCTAGCTCTGTTGGTTTCTAGCTGCCGGAGCCTGAGCACGTCACTTCACCTTGCTGTGCCTTTGTCACCTGTCAAGTGGGGGTGAAGATGTCTCTCACCTGTCAAGTGGGGGTGAAGGTGGTCTCCGGTTTACAGGCCTGGGTGAGTTACTGCACACAGGGCACTCAGAGCAGGCTCTGACAGGTGGTGAGTGCTCAGTAAACACTGGCTCCCTCCCCTTTAAAGGTGAGGGGAAACAAAAGTTGAAGGTCAGAGTCGGCAAACTATCTAATTACATTGACCTTGTGGCCTCCCTCTCTCCTTTCTGTCCTCTTTCTCTGCCTCTTTCCTTCCCCTTCTTTCTTCCCCCAGCCCAACCTGCTCCTACTGCCTGGGATCTGGCTGCCCAGCTCACTGCTCTGGCAGTACTGTGGGGGTCTGGGGGGCCCAGCACCTGGAATAGCCCCCAGGTCCCAGCCTCTGGGCCTGGCTGAGGCTTAGGGCTGAGCCTGGGGCCTTGCATCCACCCCGCACCCGGCCTGGCATCCCCTCCTCCTCAGCCACATCCAGGAGGGCAAGCAGCACCTGGGATCTGTCTTCTGAGACAAGCAGCTTCCAGGCCTCCCCCAGGGCAGACAGAAGTCCAGTCCCCTCCCACAGACGTCATCTGCACAATGAATGGCCCTCAAAGAGCCGACAGTTGCCCTCGAACCCCAGTGTCTGCTAGCTTCCTGCCCAGCCGTGGGAGACTCTGGGGCCAGTTCTGAGCCTGCTAATGACAAGCCTCCTCTCCCTCCTCCACGGAGAACAGAGAACAATAGCTGCCTCGGAACCTGAGAGCCAGACTCGGAGGCCTGCACTAATGAGTGTGCAGGTTTCGCTGCCCTCGGAAATCAGGAGCTTGCTCTGGGCGCTGGCAGCTGATGATTGAAAGCCCAGTAGGGCTCCCAGCCCACTCCCGCCCCCCACTCTCTTTTTTTGTGTGCTGTCTGCATCACTGCCCAGACCAATCTATCTCTTCATGCTGAATTTTTTTAAAGTCAAATTGGAAAAAAATTGGAAGTTGCCTGTGTGCTATTCCCCCTGGACTCCAAATGGGCCTTGCAGTTAGAGGAACAAACTATGCTGTTTTAATTTATAATAATAATTATTATTATCATTACCCACAACAATAACAATGCCAATAATCCCACACATGGCTACGCCAATGCACAGGGCATAAAGTGCATTTCCAGCTGTGATTTCATTTGGCACTCACCCCCCCTGTGAACCTGCTCCCGCCCTCCTTGTCTGTAATTTGAGGAGGGGGAAGGTCAATGCCTGGCAGCTCCCAGCCAGGGTGGGGAGGCCGGCCTCAGGCTCCCGGGTCTTGCTTTTCCCATGTCCTCCTAAAGGGATCACGTTAGCAACACATTTTTTACCAGACATGGTGGAGCACCTGCTTGGGGGCAGGCTCTGGGCATGTCAGGAGAGTCCAGTCAGATGGTGGAGACAGGCCCCTCCAGCAGATAATCTCAACCTGCACAATAAGGGCTGTGTTTGGCCCTTGGAAAGCCTTGAGATTGAAAGTTGCAGTCAGCTTGGCGAATACCTCCAAAACCATTTTTGGATGGTACAGATCTCATTGCAGATATCACAATTTCTTTTGACTTATCTTTGAGTTGTAACATATGTACAGAAAAATGCATGTAGCATAAGCAGATACAGATCAATGGATTTTCTCAAACTGAACTCACCCACGTGACCAGGTCTAGACTAAGAAACAGACGCACCCTTTGTGCCTCCTTCAAGTTACTCCCCCCAGCCAGGCTAAACCACCAACCTGACCGCTGACGGCCTGGAGCGGGCTGCTACTTTCTGTATTTTACGTAAATGGAAACATACACACCAGGTAATCTCTTGTGTCTGGCTGTCTTCCTTCAATATCATGCATGTGATATTCACAATATGGTTGTAGGCTGTTCACTTTCACTGCACTTCACTGTATGTGTATGAAGATACTGAAGTGTACGTATCTGTTTATCATCGTTGTGCATTTGGGCAGTTTCAAGGTTGGGGTTATTAGGAATAAAATGGCTATAAATGTTCTTGTACATGTTAGTTTTCTTTTTTCTTTCTTTCTTTTTTTTTTTTTTAGAGACAGAGTCTTACTTTGTCACCCTTGGTAGAGTGCCATGGCATCACAGCTCACAGCTCAAACTCCTGCGCTCAAGCGATTTTCTTGCCTCAGACACCCCAGTAGCTGGGACTAGAGGTGCTGGCCGCAATGCCCAAATATTTTTTGTTGCAGTTTGGCCGGGGCCGAGGCCGGGTTTGAACCCACCACCCTTGGTATATGGGGCTGACGCCCTACCCACCAAGCCACAGGCGGTGCCCGTGTTGGTTTTCTTATACCTGTGTCCTCACTGAAGGACATAAACCTAAAGGTGAAAAGGTGGAAATACTGCATCTAACTTAGTATGTATGGCCTTCAGACCTGTTGACAAACAGTTTCCCAAAATGATCTCACCCATTTATATCACTGTTTTCGAGGACATTCAAGTCTACCCAGCAGTGCCTTCAATGCCATGAATATACATCAGTGATCTTGGGCTTTTTTGGGGTCTAGACCCTTTGACAATTTGATGGAAGCTGAGGAATGTTCCCCCAGAAATAAATTGACAATTTTGGCTCCCATTCCAGTAAATTCGCGGACCCTGTGAACTTAACCACACCCAGGGACTCCTGTGAGTCCTCCCATTCTGAGTTCTAAATTCTAAGTATTTTGTCCACACTTTGATTCAGGGTTTTGCATCCTTTGACCGGACCTCAGACTTAGAACTTAACAGGGTATCAGCAAAGCAGGGGCAACAAAAACAAAACAAACAATTTTAGGGAAAAACCAAACTATTTTCTAAAGTGTTTTACCATTTCACAAAAAGCACTGAAGTAGTTTTCAAAGAAAAAAATTATAATGTCGGATTTCCTTGTACATATGAAACAGATTAGAATTAATTCCACTTTATATTACACACAATTTTTTCGAAGCCTGGGGCTTCTAAATGTCTTCACCCAGCCCTAGTGCTCAGATCAATGATTGCAAAAGATGCATTTGATCCATGCTTGCCCCATGCTGCCCCCGGGCATATGTAGGATGAAGGTCCCAGGCTGCTAAGGGATCCCTGTCTTATGGATCCTCATGACAACCTTGCTCGGTGGCTGGGCAGTGTCACCATGTGCAAAGCTTATTGTAGGGAAATGGTGACTGAGTGTGTTGATCAGAGAGATGCCCCAGCAGGTGAGAGGCTATAGGCACTGGGCTTCTGGTCTAAGGCAGGGCAGGAGTGGGATCAGAGAGCTGCTTGCACATTTTGCAATGTGACATGGATGAAGGGGGAGCTCACCAAAGGATAGCGCTGCGATCGATGGGTAGAAACTATGCAAAGATGAGTTTCTGCTTGGTAAGAGAAAGAATGACCCCTGACCGTCTAATGATGGAAGCCAGGTGCTTTAGGGGTAGTGAGTTCCTTGTCCCTGGAGGCATGTAAGCTGATGCCAGATGTTCATTTGAGAGGGACATGGATGGACCAAACCCTCTAGGTTTCCTTCAACCCTGAGATTTTCTGTCCCCAGCATCCAGGTCTCCCAGCCCCTGCCTGGAGTTCTTGCTGCCTCGCTGCCGACCTGATGGAGCTCAGTTGTCACACTGCACTGACCCTGTCTGTGCAGCAGACAGGAACTCTCATAAAGTAACCTGAGTTGCAGCCGGATTGACAGAGCATGTCTGTGGAAAATATTCTAGCTCCCCCAGCAGCTGTGACCCATACAAACAGGCTTCTGTAAACTCAAGCAAATATTTTCTATTTCATAAAATGTGGCACAATAGTACCTCTGTGCTCCGTGACAAACTGGCGTGGGGGAGGAAGTATTAACTCCATGGCCTTCTTCCCTGGGTGCTGGGGGCTGCCCACCATGGTGTTGTCCTTGCACTGTACACAGGCCTGCTGCCCCTCTGGACTCCACCACCAGAGACAGCCAAAGAAGGCTTCTGCTGCTGGTGAGGAGTGCAGAGGCTCCCGGGACACCTGAAGGGGACAGCTTTAGTAGAGCCTAGGACATCACTGGACCTCAGGTCCGAGATAAGAACTGCCCTGTTCAGCTCCCACTTCTGCTTAGTCCCCAAGTCTTGCTGTGTTCCTCTTGGCCATGGCCCTCTCTTCATCACTCCTCCCTCTTCCTTCTGCCTTAAACAGACGCTCACTGTACTGCCCGGACCAGTCAATAGACTCCGCCCTGAGCTCATCTCCTGCAGCCTCTCCTCACTCGGAGCCCAGAGCGTTACATCCTTGGCATGGGCGCCTCAACGCCCCCTCCCTCGCCACTACAGACTCCATCAGACTCAGGATCCCTCTCAGACAGCCTGTGATAAATGATTAATTCACCTGAGTGGGCAGTGATGAAGAAACTGATTTGCCAAATGTACCTTCCAGCTTTCGACAGAACACCCTTTCAAAGATTAGAACAGAGCTCGATGACATCATCCCTTCCTGCCTCCCTACCTCCCACTCCCCATCATACACACGCACGAAAATATCATCCAAGTTTCTCATCATGATTCATAGTGAAGATCAGACTGTACTGCGTGTCACCCAAGACCCTCTCTTCCCCCAGCTGGCTGTTTTAGTCAGCATTCACTTGGGAGAAATTCACTCTCAAGGACGGTGGGGCTTACCCCTCCACTCCCATCCAACTGGTCTGCACGTCAGAGTCTAAAACCATCCTACGCGGTGCCATCTCTGGGTGATTGCCCATGGCCCAAAGTGCCTGTCTCACGTTCTCCAGTGTCCAGCCATGTCTGGTCAGCACGATGCCCTTTTTATCCCTCACTGTTATTTGCTAATTGAAACTTGCTGATCTTGAAATAGGCCCCTGAGCCTTGAATCAGTGACAAATGTCCAGTTTCTCATCTTGCCCTGGATTGAGGGTCACTGGGGAGGGCTTTGGGTCCAGGAGCCCAAAGAGTCTCTTAGGATACACCCCCTCCCTGCCCATCCACCCTCAGCTGCAAATTCCAGATAACACTAAGCCCCTTACCTGGGAACTCGAGCAGAAATCCCAATTTGTATTTAGTAGAGCAGCTCTGGTCTGGCTAGGGTCCTGTGGATGTCAGAACACCCACTGGAGTTTCCCTAGCTCCACAGCATACCTCTTTTGGGGTGTCTGTCATTAGCTCCTCATTTGCCCATTTGGATCAGAACAGTGACAGCAGAGATTGAAGAAGGGATAGGAGTGCCATGAAGACCCCTGCACTTCTTTAGTCCTGAGGGTCACCCCATCACACAGGAGTTGCTGCCATTCAGGAGAAGGCTTGGTACTCAGTATGCCTTCAGTGTGCGTCGGTGCCTCTGGGCAAGCCTGTGGGACTGGGCTGGGGCGAGGGCTGAGGAGGAGATGGTGAAGATGCTGGGAGGAGCCAGGGAGCGCTGCTTGGTGAGGACACTTAGTGAGAAGGAAGCCATGTGGAAAGAGGAGAGGCTGGCGGTTGGGTGGACCTGGCTTTAATCCCCAAGCTCACGCTGAATGGATACGGGATCTAGCCCAAATTATTACACTTACCCTCTGAGCCTCAGTTTCCTCATCTAGAAAAATGAGATCCTAACATCAGCTATTCTTCAGGGCCACTGCGAGGGCAAGTGACAACTCAGACAAAGGATCTGGGTGGTGCCTGGCATAGCATCAGGACTTAATAAATCATAATGTTTTAATTTTAAATATAAATCAACATAACAGACATCACGGGCTGGTATGCAGAAGACTCACATTAATGCTGCTAACTATCAGTATGACCTTATGTAGCCAGCTGGCCTCTCTGACTTTGGGCACCACAGCCCACCATTGGGAGGGGACTGCTGTGTCTTCTCCCATTGAAACTATCTGGAAAGCAGGCCAGAATAACTCCAAGTATCATGGGGAGGGGGCGGCAGAGAAGATTGAGAACAGACTCCTAGACTTAGGAGGGAGGACAGGACAGTCTTTGTAGTGGAGATGCACAGAATCAGAACTATTATTTTGGGGACACTGCCATGACTCGTGTATGGTGCAAGGTGTTTTATGCAAGTGTTGAATCCTTAAGTCCATCTTTCTAATTAGGGGTGTTCAGCCTCCTTTTTCCGGTGAGAAACATGCCGAGACTTTGGTGATTTGCCAAAGGCCCTTCAGTTAGTAATTAGAAGGGTTGCTATCTGATTTTAAGACTTAAGGTTCATTTTCTTTCCTGGAACCACCATATGGAAGTGTCCTCTGAAGCTGGATTTCTGATATGGTCGTCACTGGACAGGTGTGACTAGTCACATTTTATTAATTAAAATGAAATAAAATGAAAAATTCAGTTCTGCTATCTCACCAGCCACATTTCAAAAACACTGTAGTCCCATAAAGCTAATGGTTACCATATGAGAAAGTACAAACACACACCAACTCCAACACCATGGAAGGTCTTGTCGGGCGAAGCTGTTCTAAAGCTAAGCAGCAGCATGCCACGTCCGTGCAAGGCCAGGTCGTTGGCTAGGAACTTTAATGGCACACGCGGTTGCACATCACTGGCTGTCAATTAGGATGCAGGGAGATGAGGTTGACTTTAGAGGTATAGGGATGACACCTTTCGTGTACTCCCTGCCGCTCTGGTCCGCCATGTTCTTTGGAGTACCGGACTAGCACTGTGTTAGACACCTTGCTTCTTTGAGTGCGGTTCACCAGGAGATAGCACCAGCAAACCTGAGGGTTTGTTAGAAACGCAGCACCTCTGGTCCCACCCCAGATCTGCTGCATTTTAAGGAGACTCTCCAGGTGACTTGTGTGCACATTAGGTCTGTCTGAGAAGCACAAAGCTGTACCGTTTTCAGCCACATCCACGCCTGCATTCCATGCCACTCTCCCAGGAGCCATGTCCCAAGCCCTACAAACCCTGTACGTTAGAACCGTCCAGCTGGCCAGGAGGCTCTGGTGGGGGAGTGTCTTCCTTAGAGATGTAGCACACATCGTTTTTGGTTTCTCTTAGCTGTAGATATCTAAGGTCAAAACTAAAAGAACCTGCCGAGATAATCCAGTCCAAACTGCTCATTTTGTAGATGGAGCAACTGAGGCACAGAGAAGAAAAGCAGCTTATCCAAGATCACACAGTAGTGTCGGAGCTTAAACCAACATGACATGGCACCATATGACACCAGCAATGAGAAAAGCACAATGCTGTGGTGAGAGGCCAGGAACTGACAACATTTAATGCCACACGTGCTGAGTATCTATTACTGTCCCAACTCTGCCCAAGGACTTGCTACTGGTCGCCATGGTTACCATTTGCTGGGCACTCACTTTGTACCAGGTATTTTTCTAAGTGTGTGGGTCATTTCATTGGGGCCTTGTGACAACTCCATGATATGAACATTGTTACTTTCTCCTCTTTAAAGACGAAGATGCTGGCATGGTGAGGTTAAGGAGCTGGCTCAATACCACACAGATCATAAAACTGTGGAGCAAGATTTGAACCCAGGGCGCCCGGCAGCAGAGCCCACTCTTCTCACACCCTCTGCATACTATGTAGAGAATTTGCAGGTGAAACTGTTCCCTGGACCCTGGAGGCTGCTCAAGACAAGGGGAAAGCTCTTGTCTGACTCACAGGGCAGTTTCTACAGTGGCAACAGTGGATCACCACTCCTGGGAAGGCACAATTCTCAAATCTCTTATTTCAGAACATACTATCTGGAAGGAACATGTCAGCTTGGTTTTAGAACTTTGATTTTAGGACTTAAGAGAAAGTGTAGTGGAGTGAAAAAAATAGTTATCATCTGAACACCTGATGCAAGAATTCATTGTGGGAGAGAACTGGCTTTGTTTAAGAGAAAAGTAATAAATTACTTGGTAGAAGAAGGTGAAACCCTCAGTGTGTGAAAAGGAAAGACAGGAGGAAGCAAAAAGGAGCTAAACCACCACATGAGAAAGAGATGATAAGAAATTTGAGGGATAAGAGGGAAAACAAGGGAGGAGGGAAGAAAAAGAAAGATGAGAGAATGGCAAGCAATGTATTGCCAGAAAAGACCAAGGCACTTTTAAAAAACAGATATCTAATGTTTTACTTAATTTATTTTTGCATTACTCTCATGCTACCGTCCTGAGCATTCTTTCATCTTAATTTAGTCACGTATGTTTTGTGCACGAGGTTGTGTGTGTGTACATGCGTGCACATATGTAAGCAGACTGACCAGCTAGGAGGCTATTGCAATTGAGATATCAGGATGAATGCAGGGGACCCTGTATGTGGGAAGAAGTTTCAGCCAAACTTATTTGGGTCCCAAAGGACAGCTGGGAACCTCATCTAATTTCAAGGACACAAACAAATCATAGAAGTTAGAATATGCAATTGTGAGAATTGGAATATAACATTATGAAGTTACTCAGAAGAACAAAAATCGTTTTACCAGGAACACATTTGCACTAGAATGTTGACTGTAGCTCAAATCACAAATGCCAAGTTGTGGAAGCAACCTAAGTGCCCATCAACCCATGAATAAATCAACAGACTGTGGGATCTATATACCATGGAATATTATGGAGCCATTAAAAAAGATGGAGACTTTTTACCTCTTTTACATTTATCTGGATGGAGTTGAAATGCATTCTTCTTAGTAAAGTATCACGAGAATGGAAAAATAAATATCCAATGTGCTCCATATTAATATGAAATCAATATATAAACAATTACATGCTCCTAAGAACAACAAAACACCAATATAGTTCAAAAAATAACATTATGGAGTATGAAAGCTGGAGGATGCAAAGGGATTCTTGATCTCACAGTTTTTTTAATCCCAAATTTCAATATCCATTGCTGGTATACAAGATAACAATTGACTTCTGCATATTGACCTCATGGTCTGTGACTTTGCTATACTTACTTACAAGTTCCAGGAATATTCTGTAGTTCATTTGAGATTTTTTACATAGATAATCATGTCATCTGGGAATTAAGGCAGCTTTGTTTCTTACTTTCCAATATATATGTACCTTTTATTTCTTTTTCTTGTCTTATTAAACTAGCTAGGACTTCCAGTACAGTGTTGAGTGGGAGTGCTCAAAAAGAACATTCTTTTCTTGTTCCAGGAACAAGAAAGTATCTTAGGAAGAAAGTATCAAGTTTCCCATCATTAAATATGATGCTTGATACAGGTTTTTATAGATGTTCTTTATTAAGTTGAGAAATTTTGCCAATATTTCTAGTTCGCTGAAAGTTTTTTTTCCCCTGCAAATCACAAATGAGTATTAAAATTTGTAAAATGCTTTTCATATCAATTGATATATTGTGATTTTTTTTTCCTGTAGCTTGTTGATATGGTAAATTGCATTGATTTTTGAATGCTGAACCGGCTTTGCATAATGGGATTATTTGGTTACGGCATATACTTCTTTTTATACATTGTTGGCTTTGATTTACTAACATTTTATAGTTTTTGTGTATATGTTTATGAAAGGTATTGGTTCATAGTTTTCTTTTCTTGTAGTGTATTTTTCTTGCTATGAGGGTAATGCTTGCCTACAGGATGAGTTAGGAAGTTTTTCATCTGCCTTTATATTCTGGAAGACATTGTACGGAACTGGTATTATTTCTTCATTAAATAGTTGGCAAAATTTACCACTTAAACCCTCTGGGCTTGGAGCTTTCTTATTTGAAAAGATTTAACTTTTTTAATAGATAGAGGGTTATTCAGGTTATCTATTTCTCTTTGTGTGAGTTTTAGTAATCTATGTCTTTAAGGAATTGTCTCATCTCATCAAAATTATTACATTTGTGGGCATATAGGTTTCTTTGAAATTGTGTTATTATCCTTTTATTCTTTTTTATTATCCTTTTAATGTTCATAGGATCAGTATTGATAGATCTTCTTTCATCCCTGATGCTGGTAATTTGTATCTTCTCTCTTTTTTTCTTGATTAGCTTGGCTATAGGTTTACTAATATGAATACAAGTGTATTATTGATTTTTGGAAAGAACTAGCTTTTGGTTTTGTTGATTTTCTCTATTTGTTTCCTGTTTTCAATTTTATTGATTTATGCTCTAATCTGTATTATTTCTTGTATTCTGTTTGCTTTAGTTTAAATTTGCTCTTTCTCTAGTTTCCTAAGGTAGAAGCTTAGATTCTTAGTTTAGCTCTTTCTTTATTTCTAATACTCATATAGGCATTCAACGCTATAAATTTCTCCCTTAGCACTACTTTCACTTCATCCTGAAAATTCTGGTATGTTGTATTTTCATTTTTATTATTTTTTATTTTTTCACAGTTTTTGGCCGGGACCGGGTTTGGACCCACCACCTCCGGCATATGAGGCCAGCACCCTACTCCTTTGAGCTACAGGCACCGCCCATATTTTCATTTTTATTAAGTTCAAAATATATTTTAAATTTCTCTTGAGAATTTTTCATTGACCCATAAGTTATTTAAAACTGGGTTGTTTGATTTCCAGATACTTGGGGATGAAGCCACTGGTGTTTGAAGTGCACTATGCACATTCCTAGAGTTCTTTAGAGCTGCCTTAAGGTCCCTAAAGGTGGAGGAAGTGCCAAAAGCTAGACAAACAGATCAGGCTGTGGCACTTCTGCCATCACCTCCCTCTGGTAGGAAATTCACAATGTCAATGTGTTTTGATAATTGGCTCAGTTATGCTGTGGTATGTTAGTAGGAAAGCTGCTGTTTGACACAACAAAGACATACTTCTTACTGACACCACTGGTCAACAGTGGGTTGTAGGGAAGCTCTGCTCCATGTCATCACTTGGAACTTCAGGCTGACAGTGACGTCATCTGGAAGCTGCACCATCTGCAGCACATGGCCTTTTCAATAGCCATGGGAGGAGAAGGGAGATCTGGGGAACATACACTGACTCTTCTAGAACCCAGTCTAGGGCAGCGATCAAACATCACTGCCCCATAGCCCTTTGGCCAGAGCTAGTCACATGGAGCCACCTAACCACAAGGCAAAGGAAGAGGATTAGACAGAATGTTTGGTGAACCCTACTTTCTCCAGCACGATTAGTATTCCACCCAAGACTTCTTTGAAATAAAGTTTTACTGCTAAAATATCCAGTCACTTTGTTGAGTGCACAAAAACACTGATATGCCATCATTCATTTCCAAAAGAATAGATATACCATGACCACTTTATAATCCCTTGACTTTGATTCTGATCACACCCTCATCCTTGGACCATATCTATCACTCAGCAAGTGTCAGCTGGAATTTTATACTTCCCCAGTGTGGAACTTTACTGGTAAGAAGGATAGATCAGTCTCAAATGCATACACATTTAGAAACTTTATAAAAACTATTTTTCTGCTACAAGGAGAAAATTGGAGAAAAAAATGTGCAAATAATTCTTTAGTTACCAAGACTCAAAAGATTTGTGAGTATTCTGGAATTCACCTGCATATTTCAATCATTTGTTTTGGTAGATATAGGTATGTTTGAAAAAATCAACTAGGTAGCAGAATGGATTGCTCAGGTTAGACTAAGATGTAAGATTCCTGTACTCAAGCAAATGACAGACAATGGACTGTGGCTGCTTGTCATTACAATATATTCAGTGTAGCTGGTGATGCATTTTCCACGAAGAGGGAGCAATTTATGGGGTGTGCAGGCTTTCAACCCCTCTGTGTAGTAACAAATGCATACAATTTTTATTTATTTTTTGAAACAGGATCTCATTCTGTCACCTGGGCTAGAGTGCTGTGGCATCAAACTAGCTCACAATAGACCCAAACTCCTGGGCTGAATGATCCTCTTGCCTTACCTTCCTGAGTAGCTATGTATTTAATCCCTAAGTCTTCCTCCCTTAATTGTTCCTTGAGAGACAACAGTTCTCAGAAAATTTTTGGGTATACTTTGGGAAATAACAAAAATATATAGCACAACTTACTAAAATAGATAACATGCTTCTATAATCCAGCAATAACCAGTAATACACTGTGATAGTAAATATTAATATTAAAATTTTCACAAAGGCAATAAAAAAAAATATATATATATATAAAATACCTTGAATTTGGCCTAAACATATTGTACCATGGCTTTATGGAGAAAAAAGTTTAAAACTCTAGTAGAGTATGTAAATGGAAACATGCACAATTATGTATGCGAACAATATTTATTAATTGAACAACTTTATAGCTATGCCAATGCTCTTCAAATAAATCTGTACATTGGTGCAATTCTGAGCAAAAAATACTCACCACAAATTTTTGAGAAACTTGATCATTTTATTCTAAAATTTATGTGGAAGAGTATTAGTATTCAAAGAGCTAAGGTTTGAGCGATTTTGAACAATAAAAATAAAGAGGCAGAATTTACCCTACCATAGAGTGTCTAGATTACAATGCCACAGTAATGAGAGTAAAAGAGGTAAATTAGTGACATAAAAACAGAATGATGAACAGAATTGAAAGCTCAGAAATAGACCTCTGTATATCAAATTATAGATGATAAATACAGGTACTTATAAATTAAAGGGGAGACTTTTGTTTACCAGGTGATTGTGGGGAAATTATTTATATATGAAAAAAAATATATTGTATCTCTATCTCCCAGCATGAACAAAGGTGAGCTCAAAGTGAATTAAAAACTTAAATGTGAAAGATAAATTGTAAATATGTGGTGAAAATACAGGCTAATATTTTTGCATCTTTTGAGGTAGGAAAAGATTCAAGACTGGAAAAGCAAAACCACAAGGAAAAATAATCCATGACTCTGACTAGTTAAAATTCAAGGTATCAATTCAATAGAGGTCACCATAGACAAAATTAGCAAAACTTAAGAAGGAGCCAAGTGTCAAGATTGTATAAGGATCCCACCAATTGCCCCTACGGTGCATCTTAGTAGGGTACTGGTGAAACTTATTGAATATAGAGTATCAATGTCTTTATATAGTGATTAAGAAAATGCTATGAGGGCTATCTCTCACAGTACGATCAAAATGTTTCTGATTGTATATGAAGCACATTCTGCCCTATGATTGCACTAATGTACACGATTATGATTGAATAAAATTATTAAAAAAAAAAAGAAAAAAAATAATTAAGTAAGTGGGGTGAAGGCTATGTTAACCAGTTTGATGTAAGCATTCCAATATATACATAAAATCAGTACATTGCACCCCATAAATGCATTAATGTATACAGTTAATATTTATTAAAAAAAATAATTCCAATTCTGCCAGGCTGGTAGCTCCTGGTGCTAACACAGGGCCACCTCATGGCAGCCTGGATGAGGCAGCCAGCAGGATGGCTCTGGCAGCTCTGTCCGTAGGGGACTTCTGTCTGCTTGGCTCTTCCCTCTCAAGCCTGCTGTTGGGAAGGCATTGTGCAGAATTGGAAGCCTGCTATATCCATGGGTTCCACATCTGTAGATTAAACTAACTGTGCAATGAAAAATATATGAGACAAACATTTGCATCTCTAGTGAACATGTATAGACCTGTTTTGTCATGATTCCCAAACAATACAGTATAACCATTATTTACACAGCATTTACTTTGTATTAGGTATTAGAAGAAATCCAGGGATGATTTAAAGTATATGGGAGGAGGTCCATAGGTTATATGCATATACTATGTAATTTTATGTCAGCGATCTGAGACTTTGGCAGCTGTGGCGGTCCTAGAACCCACCCCCTATGAGCGATGGCTGCGTTAGCATTTTAAAAACCTGGAGCTTGCTCTTTTCATAAAATGTCCCATAACCACAGATCCATCTGGCATCTTAACTTGTTTCCTTACATTTGTCTTTTTCAGCTATGATGTTAATGGCAGAGGGTGGACTTCACTGCTGGGAAGTGGGAAAAGGATGGTGACAAATGGATTCTGCATAATTTTCTTAATGTGACAACTTTCCATTTCAACCAGGCAGGCCCTGAGACACCAAAGCAGCCAAACTCAGCCCTGACATTGAGTGGGCGCATACTGCCTGGCTGCTGTTGGCTCTCTGTGATCCAGACGATGGAAATAAAAGGTGCTGCTGACTACAAAGTGAACATTGGCTGTTTCCCTGCCCATGTCGCACCTGAGAAACTGTGCTGGTAAATCACTCAGGGACTGGCCTCTGAGGCAGGTGGCTCAAAGGCTCAGCATGGTGCCCTGGTGTGGGAGGTGCTGGTGGTGACCTCCTCTGGCCACCCTCCAGGGCTTAAGGAGCTTACAGGTAGTTTGTTGAATGCATTATTGAAGTGATATGATATGATACTAGCCTTGGGGTTAGAGGGCCCTTCTGTTTCTGATCTCTCTATAAGAATCTCTCCAAAAGCCCCTTGTAGTTCAGGCCTACTCTGGCTCCTCTGCCCTTCCCTGAAACACCCTGGATGTCCACCAGAGAGGACCCTGCTGCTGAAGGTCCATGTGGGCCCCTCTCTGTGGGCAGCATCCTTTCAATTGAGGTGAGTCTTCCTCCATTGAACTTCTCCTCCTTCAGACTGGCACATGGCTAGATAATGACCCCTGCACCACCACATGCTAACTGACACTCCTCTGATGCTTGCTGTTTCCCACACCTGCTCTGCTGTAGTCCTCCATGAGGGCTGGCCTGTCTTATTTCCTAGCACACTCTAAGACACCAGGCACTATTTGGAGCAGAGAGAATGCCCAATAAATGTGTGGTGAGTGAATAGATGAATTGAGCTGGCTTGGTAAATTTAGGCCACTGAGCCTCAATAGTGCCTAACTCACATGCTAAGTGAGATCATAGAAGGCAGTGAATCGTAGCATTTGGGGGTCACTGGCCCTTTTGAAAAAGCTGATAAATGTAGTCAACCATGACCTCAGAAAAACACAGGGTAGCAGCTGCACACACTCATCAGAAGTGCTCTTCATGTCCCCCAAGTTCTCTGCGTAGTTCATACTTTTCCCCTGTGAGCTTCTGAACTTCTTGCTTGTATCTCTGTTAGAAAGTTAGCACAGACAGAAAACTCTGCTATCTCTGTGGCTTATCACAGTCCACATGTATTTATGCCTCACAGAAGGTCTGGTCAGTGGCAGGGCAGGCTTGATGGTGGAATGCTCCACAGAGTCATTCTGGGATCCAGCATGTGGGTTCCAAGGTCAATGAGGCATTGACCTCAGCTGGAGAAGAGGGAGGAGAGGACACAGACAGAGTGTCTCTGGGCCCTGCTAGCAGGAGCTTGCATCCAGAAGGGTGCCTGGTGGGTGTTCTCAGGCCTTTTAGTGCTATTAAGTAGAGTCTTACCCATAGGAGTATTTTTTGCACAGAATTCATGGTGTCCATAGTCATGGAGGCTTCATGAAGCAAGTGGAAGAGGCCCCAGGCCAAAGAAATTGTTCTTTTCAGTGAATTTTCTTCTTGTCTATGTAGTTAAACTTCTCTGACTGTTCTGTGAATAACCTCCTACATCTGCACACCCACAGTGCCCCTCCATCCTCTGAACACATCTCCCCTGGTGTCTCCCATGGAAGGACACTAGACTATTGCCCCTACTCCTGCCCCACATGAAGGCAGACTTAATTTCCTCCCACTTGAGTCCCTGACATTCTCAGAGTCTCACTATCGTATTGACACTTGCAGCTCAGAGTCTGCCCAGTGCTGTATGTCCATCCTTCAGCAGTGATGACGCAGCTTACTACTCACTGCCTTGACCTCATACTGTCACACAGAAGGTGCTCAGTGTATGCCTGTGAATGAATGAACCATTTAGAAAAAACTGCTCACAGTGGGATCTGATTATGAAGGAGGGGTGGTACCTCCTGCCTGTCCTGCCCTTTGACCACCCTGCCCTGCCCCCGAGGCAGTTTGGGCCTTCTCTCCCCAGAGCCCTGACTCTCATGTGATCTGGCACTTTGGGCCGTCTCTCCCCGGGTCCCTGACTCTGGTGTGATCTGGCAGTTTGGGCCGTCTCTCCCTGGGTCCCTGACTCTGGTGTGATCTGGCAGTTTGAGCTGTCTCTCCCAAGATCCCTGACTCTGGTGTGATCTGGCAGTTTGGGCTGTCTCTCCCTGGGTCCTGACTCTGGTGTGATCTGGCAGTTTGGGCTATCTCTCCCTGGGCCCTGACTCTGGTGTGATCTGGCAGTTTGAGCTGTCTCTCCCAAGATCCCTGACTCTGGTGTGATCTGGCAGGTTGGGCCATTGGTCCCCAAGCCCTGAATCTGGTGTGACCCAGCAGTTTGGGCCGTCTCTCCAAAGACCATGACTCTGGTGTGATCTGGCAGTTTGGACCATCTCTCCCGGGGCTCCTTACTCTGGTGTGATCTAGTGCATCTCTGGTTGGGATCTGGGACCTTGAGGTGGGCCAGTGCACTAGGCCTGTGCTGCTGTGGGGTGTGGTGGGGTTGGGGAGGTGTTCTTAGGTGATGATGAGATGTGCTTCTGCACAGGCAGGATTTGGCACAGTGGTGGTGGCAGGTGTGGGGGCAGGATGGTGAGGTGGCTGGCCAGCTTCCAAGAATCACTTCCCGGGGAGCTGCACCTAGGAGGGTTCCAGCCTTGCCACTGAGGCTCAGGGATTCACTGGAAGATGGCTGCAGGGATTGGGGAGAGAGCTGAGCGACTAACACTCACTGGCCTTCTTCTAACATAAGGAGGTCCCTATATCTTCACCAAAGGCAGACAGTTCCCACTCCCAGGGGAGTGCTGCTGAGGCCTATTTGCTCAATTCTCTTTATAAATTCCTAACGCTTGCTGGCTTAGTCAAATTTTCTGAAACCTCAGATTATTCCGTTGGGGATAACCTGTCTAGAAAAAGAAACAGTAGCCTTTGGGGACTACTTTTATAAGCAATATGCTTTATCTTTGAACAGAATATCTCCACAAAGAAAACACTGTTGGTGGCAAAGGTCTCAAACGTGAAGTGTTTTGTTGACTATGGTGGAATCTGAGGACTTGACTGGCTCCGTGACTGTAACATGATGGACGGGACATTTAACACAGACAAGAACTTTTGGAGCCCCCATACTTCCTCACATTTGAATCAGAGTTTATACTTCTCAATCGACTTTGGCAGCTCAGGCAGGGAGGAGGTCTCTGTTATCAGCATTTTGGATGAGGAAGCAGAGGCAGACTCGCCTGTCAGTCAGAGGGCCAGTGAGTGTCCACAGAGATGGGAAGGCGTTGATGCTTCCCAGTTGCACCACCTCCCCATGGGTAACACTGTTTCTCAGAAGTGGTGCTTGCAGTTGTGATGCATGACCATGCAGGGGTTGTATGTGTTTCCTTTGCTTTGCTTACAAAAGTGTGTGACTTTAGTTGTTTATTTATTTATGCTTGTTATTGTTAAAATATTTAAAATAGAGACATGAAGGTAAACTCCATCAGAATGGTTAAAGTGAAAATTTTTTATCTTTAGGGATGCAAAGTCCAACTGTTTGGGTAACGCTTTTATGTAAAACAGCTGAATTTTAGCTATGACAAAATGCAAGGTGTTTGGGTTTTGTGTGAGGAACGGTGGTTAAACCAGTTTCTGACACTTGTACTCTTCTTGATTGATAATCTACTCAGTGATGTGGAATCACGGAGCCATGGGAGAGCCTGGCATCATGTGGTGCCAACTTACCAGTGTACCCCAAGGAGTGCAGTCACTCCCCTTTATCTGATCTACACATCCTGTCCTTGCAGTTAAGTTACAAATGACTTTTGAGCTCTGCAGAGGGTTGTCATCCAGTTCTCAGCTGCGTACCAATCAGTGCATGCGTGTGAGTTAACTAGCTGAGGCCAGAAAAGCAGCACGCAAAAAAATTAGAGGGAACATTGCTTATAGATCAAACAGGACTGGGAATAATGCCTGTTCCCACTGCCAGACTGAAAACCCAATTTACAGGGCACTGCGTAGAATATTTAAAAGGGTTTTCTGTCTGTGGAGGGAAAAATTAGCCTTAGGCTAAATGCTGCTCTGATCCCACTTAACAAAGTATAAAATAAAGATCAAAAAGATCAAACTCAAAACAAAGTTCAAAGTTATTTATATGAATATAAAATATCCAGTACCCGACGCAGTAAAACTCACAATGTATGGCATGTGATAAAAAAATTAATAGGCATGCAAAGAAGAAAATATGCCCCATAATGAGGATAAATATCAACCAATCAACAGTGATCCAGGAATGGAAAATGATAAAATTGGTAGACAAAGACTTTAGAACAATTGTTATAACAATATTTCATGCATTTAGTATAATAGAGGAAAAGATTGAACTCATTAACTAGAGACAAGGAATATTTAAAAAGATTCAAATCAAACTTCTCCAGGTGAAAGGCCAATGTGTAAGATAAAAAATATACAGGATGGATTAAATAATGCGGATGAAAAGATTCATGAAATTAAAGATAAGGCAATGGAAAGTATAAAAAAGAACAAAACAAAATACAAAATAGATGGAAGAAAAAGTATCCAATGTACTCAGCCCTACTATGAAGCTAATCTATAGCTTTCATATGAAGGCTAAAACCCAGTTACAGCACAAGAAATGGGGAAAGGGGCAAGGGAGGGGAGGGGAGGGGGGAAGATAGGTGGAGGGAGGGTTATTGGTGGGATCACACCTATGGTGCATCTTAGAAGGGTACAAGTGAAAATTACTAAATGCAGAATATAAATGTCTTCATATAGTGATTAGAAGGCCACAAAGGCTATGTTAAATAGTTCAATGAAAAGATTTCAGATTGTATATGAAGTCAGCACATTGTGCCCCATGATTGCACCAATGTACACAATTATGAGTTAATAAAAATTAAAAAAAATGCCAAATAGAAACTTTGGAAATGAAAATTATCATAAATAAAAATTTTATTAGAAGCCATCAACAGTAGAT
>CAUYRH010025012.1:0-36599 GCA_963574655.1 Perodicticus potto | reverse complement strand
TGTGATTCCAGGAATTGGTCCATTTTTCTCCACATTGTCAAATTTCTGGGCATAAAGTTTTTGGTAGTAGTTAGAAATAATCTCTTGTATGTCTGTGGCATCAGTTTTTATTTCCTCCTTTGCATCTCTGATTGAGTTTATCATAGATTTTACTTTTCTATTTCTGGCTAATCTGGCCAATGGTTTATCAATTTTATTTATCTTTTCAGAGAACCAGCCTTTTTGTTTCATTAATTTTCTGAATGATTCTTTTATTTTCAATTTCATTTATTTATGATTTAATTTTGGTTCTTTCTTTTCTTCCACTACATTTGGGATTGGATTATTCTTCCTTGTCCATTTCTTTAAAATGAATCATTAGGTTATTGATGTGCTCTCTTTATGTTTTTTGGATATAAGCATCTAATGTGATAAATTTCCCTCTTAGAACTATTTCGCTGTGTCCCACAAGTTTTAGAAGCTTGTGTGTATGTTGTTGTTTGGCTCAAGGAAGTTAATGATTTCCTTTTTTATCTTTTCCTTGACCCAACTGTCATTCAGCATAAAGCTGTTTAATTTCCATGCCTTTGTGTGGGGATGAGAATTTTTGTTGGAGTTGAGTTCCACCTTCATTGTTTTGTGGTCTGAGAAGATACAAGGTAAAATTTTAATTCTATTGATTTTGTTGAGGTTTGATTTGTGTCCTAGGATATGATCTATTTTGGAAAATGTTCCATGGGCTAATGAGAAGAACATATATTCTTTAGCTTTGGGATGGAGTGTTCTATATGTCTATCAAGCACAGTTGTTCTCGGGTCATATTTAAGTTCCTGTATCTTTGTTTAGTTTCTGTTTAGAGAATCTGTTCAGCTCTGTAAAAGAAGTGTTACAGTTCCTTGCTATTGTGGTGTTATGGAATCTCATAGTGCTCAGACTAATTAAGGTCTTTTTCAAGAATCAGAGCATTTAAGTTGGGTGCATAAATATTTAGAATTGAGATATCTTCTTGTTATGTTGTTCCCTTGACCAATATGAAGTGCCTTTTTTGACGTTAGTTGCTTTAAATCCACTTGTATGTGAAAGTAAGATTGTAAACCCTCTTTTCTTCTGATTTTTATTTGCCTGAAAAATTATCTTCCATCCCTTAATCCCAAGTTTTACTTTGTCCTTTGAGGATAGGTGTGTTTCTAGTAGACAACAAATGGATAGCTTGTGTTTTTTTTATCCAATCAGCCAACCTGTGTCTCTTCAGTGGGGAAATCAAGCCATTAACATTTATTGAGATAATTGATGTGTGGTGGAGTTATATTCATCTTATTTTGTGAAAATCCATTGTTTAGTTTTATCTTTTGCATCATTGTGGAAGCTAGGTTTTATCTTTTAGTTTCTGGGTGTTTACTTTTTTGGTGATCCATTATGATGATCAGTGTGTAGAACAGGTCTAAGTACTTCCTGTAGAAGTACTTGTTAGTCTTGTGGCAAACTTCCTCAATGTTTGCATATCAGTAAATGATTTGATTTCTTCATCAATTTTAAAGCTTAGCTTAGCAGGATATAGAATTCTGGGCTGAAAATTATTTTATTTAAGTAGATTAAAGGTAGATGACCAGTCTCTTCTGGCTTGAAAAGTTTCACTTGAGAAGTCTGTGGTCACCCTGATGGATTTTCCTGTATAGGTCAATCAGTGCTTACTCTTAGAAGCTCTTTAGTTTTGACTTTGGACAGAGTCTTGACAATGTGTCTTGGAGAAGCTCTATTTGAGTTGAGATGACCTGGGGTCTGATATCTCTCTGAAGGAGTGTGTCAGAATCTTTGGTGATATTTGGGAAATTTTCATTTATGATATCCTCTAGTATGGCTTCCATTCCCCTGGGGAATTATTATTATTATTATTATCCTCCTCTTCCTTCTCCTCCTCCTCCTCCTCCTTCTTCTTCTTCTTCCTCTAGAATACCTATAACTAGTATGTTTGAAGGCTTCATGAAGTCCCATAATTCTGTTAGTGAATGTGAATGCTTTGTCTCTCTTTTATTCTGTCTCTTTAACTGCCCAAGTTAGCTCAAGAGCTAACTCTAATAATCTCTACCTCTGAGATTATTTCTTCTGCATGGTCTAATCTGCTATTGATACTTTCTACTACATATAGCTTTAAGTTCCCTGAATGACTGCTTCATTCCATTAAGCTCTGCTATATCCTTTCTATATTCTTCATATCATGCATCTCTTATTTGATTCTTTTATTTGAATTTTATTTTTATTATTTTCAACTTTCTGAGCAATTTCCTTCATTGCTTTTACTATCTCAATATAAAGCATTAAGATCACAGAAACAATAAAAAAGATTTCAACATCAACAACAAAAAAAAGCCCAGGACAAGATGGCTTCACATCAGAATTCTATCACACCTTCAAAGATGAGCTTGTACCTATACTGTAGAAGCTATTCCAAAACACTGAGAAGGAAGGAACCTTCCTCCACATTTTCTATGAAGCAAACATCACTTTGATTCAAAAAACAGGAAAATACCTAACTAAAAAGGAGAACTACAGACGAATTTCACTAATGAATATCAATGCCAAAATACTCAACAAAATCTTAGCTAATAGATTGCAGATACTCATTAAATAAATTACGCATCACAATCAAGTAGGCTTCACCTAAGGGATGCAAGGCTAGTTTAACATATGCAAATCCATAAATGTAATACATCATATCAATAGATGCAAAAATAAAGACTATATGTTCCTCTCAATTGTTGTAGAAAAAGCATGTGATAAAATTCAGCATCCTTTTCTAATAAAAACCCTTAAGAAAACAGGGATGGGTGGCACATTTCTTAAGCTAATTGAAGCCATCTGTGACAAACCCACAGCTAAAATAATACTGAATAGTATAAAACTGAAAGCTTTTCCACATAGAGCTAGAACCAGACAAGGATGTCCACTATTGTCACTATTATTCAACATAGTTCTGGAATACGGACCCAAAGCAATTAGGTAAGAAAAGGATATAAAGGGCATCCAAATGGGGGAAGAGTAGGTCAAACTCTCCCTCTTTGCTGATGATATAATCTTATACTTATAAAACCCCAGAGACTCAACCACAAAACTTCTGGAAATCATCAGAAAACATAGTAATGCCTCAGGGTATAAAATCAATGTCCACAAATCAGCAGCCTTTGTATATGCCTGTAATAGCTAAGTCGAGAAGCAAATCAAGGACCCAATTCCCTTCAGAGTAGCTCTAAAGAAAATGAAATACGTAGGAACATACCTATCAAAGAGATGAAAGATCTTTTCAAAGAGAAGTATGTAACCCTAAGAAAAGAAATTGCAGAAGACACTAACAAATGGAGGAACATACCATGCTCTTGGCTGGGAAGAATCAATATTGCCAAAATGTCTATTCTACCCAAAGCAATCTATAGATTCAATGGAATCTCCCATTAAAACATCAACATCGTATTTTTAAGAACTGGACTTCATTTTGTATAGAACCAGAAAAGGCTCCATATAGCTAAGGCTATTATAGGTAATAAAAACAAAGTCAGAGGAATCACCCTACCACACTTCAAGGCTATATTACAAGTCCACAGTAATCAAAACAGCATGGTATTGGCATCGAAATACAGACATAGACATATGGAATGGAATAAAAAATCAAGAGATGAAACTAGTCTCTACTTGCCATCTGATCTTTGATAAACATATAGTGGGGAAAAGAATCCCTATTCAATGAATTGTTCTAGGAGAACTGGATAACCACATGTAAAAGACTGAAACTCAACCCACACCTTTCCCCACTTACAAAAATTGACTCAAGATGGATAAAAGTTTTAAATTTAAGACATGAAATGATAAAAATTCTTAGAAAAATGTGCGGGAAACTCTTGATGATGTTGGACTGGGGAAAGATTTTATGACAGAGACTTCGACAGCCATTGCAACAACAACAAGAATTAACAAATGGGACTTAATTAAGCTGAAAATCTTCTGCTCAACTAAGGACACAACAAGTAAAGCAAAAAGACAACCAATTTTCCCAATTTTCAGAATGGGAAAAGATATTTGCAGGGTATCAATCTGACAAATGTTTAATTACTAGAAGCTATAGAGAACTCAAATTAATCAACAGAAAAAGAGTAAACAATCCCATGGACCTCTGGGCAAGTGAAATAAATAGAACATTCTCTGAGGAAGACAGACACATGGCTAAAATTTGAAAAAATGCTCATTATCTCTGATCATCAGAGAAGTGCAAATCAAAATCACACTGAGTATCACCTAACTCTCAAAACTGCAGATGCTCGCATTGACGCAGAGAGAAGGGAACACTTTTACACTACTGGTGGGACTGCAAACTAATACAACCTTTTTGGAAGGAAATATGGAGAATCCTCAACTCAAATCACACATCCCATTTGATCCTGTAATCCCATTACTAGACATCTGCCCAGAAGAAAAAAAAATCATTTTATCAAAAGGACATTTGCATTAGACTGTTTATCGCAGCTCAATTTACAATTGCCAAATGTGGAAACAGCCTAAATGCCCACCAACCCAGGAATGGATAACAAACTGTAGTATATGTACACTACGGAATACTATTCAGCCATTAAAAAGATGGAGAATTTGCATCTTTTGTATTAACCTGGATGGAGGTGGAACACAGTCTTCTTAGTAAAGCATCACAAGAATGGAGAAACAAAAATCCAATGTGCTCAACTCTAATATGAACACAGTAGATGAGCTAATACAAGGCGGTGGGCAGGGGTATGAGGAAGCAGGGAAGGGAGAGGAGGGAGAGAGATGGGGAGGTCACAGTGTGTGGCACACGTCTTGGGGTTGGGACACAGTTATAAGAGGGACTTTACCTAACAACTGCAATCAATGTAACCTAATTCTTTGTACCCTCAATGAATCCCAAACAACAAAAAATAAATAAATAAATACACTTGTACATGTGTGTTAATCTGCCTTTTGCTGGAGAGGATCCAGCCAAGAACTTTGTGATGGGTGAGGAAAAGATATTACTTTTTTTCCCTATAAAATCTTTCTACCAACTATTTGGCATTATCAAGCAGAGTGGAAATATGGTATCTGGTGCTCAAATATCATAGTGTTAAAGGGCAATCCCTGGGAAAATCCTCTTCATCACACCACTGTGTAGCAATTCTTCCTTTTCAGGGAAAGCAAATGGCATTAACAAATGGTGACTATTTTCACTTGTTCTTAAGCAAGAGATTTTCAATATGTGATTAAACTTTCTGAAAAGGTAGGCTACTTCTCTATATTAAAAGAATATACAACATCTGCAAATCTCCTACTTAAAGCCGTTTTACATAGAAAATCATGCTTGTTTAATCTTTCAGTATATATGCCTAAATAAATAGCTTGTAGAAAAATCTGTCCCTTTGAATATTAAAAAAGTAAAAACTAAATTATGCTTGGATATTTCTTAATTTCTACACAAAGTGGATAATGAAAAAAATCACAATAATTCCTTTTCTCTTGATGCAAGAGCTGCCCATAGGAGCTTGTCTTTAGATTGCTAGCAAGAGTCCTTCTGTACCCTTCTGTGCTCCGAGCTAGTCCTTACAGGACTTCCTAGAACAAATTCTGTCTTTGACAAATACCCAAAGGCAGTATTGCCCGGCATTTATTAAATAGGGCATTGAGGAAAGCATGAACCTTTCACTGCACTTGTTCTTTTGATGGTTTGGAATATCTGTTTAATTGCAACCAAATAAACTAAAGTATAGTTATCCAGAAGGGGAGGGCTCATCATCTGGGGAAGTCTTGGAATATTTATAAAGACAGATACAGCAGTGGAGTCTGTAGGAAGGAATCAGAGAGCAGAAAGAGATAAGAGGAGAGAGGGAAAGGAGAAAGGGAAGGAGGGAGATGAGAAGAAAGGGGAAGGTCGAGGAGGGGAGACAGAACACAGAATGATGAAGATAGAAATCTTTAGGAAGAGGCGGACATGAATAATCTAAGCTGAGTATTTTGAAGAAGGAAAATTTTAGGAGCAAGGGAAAGTGAAAGAAGTTTAATGAAAGGAGATGAAGAATGGTTGAAAAAAGGAGGATGGTGGTGAGGCCCCTAGATCTGACTGTGAGCAGCTGGCTACGATTCCATGTGAACCACTTGGATACACACTCCAACCCGGATGCAAGGGAAGGGAAATGGGTATCTTCAGAGACTATACTCAAAAATAGTAATGATAAATGTTAGACCAGATGGGGTGCGTGTGTTGGCGAATACTTTAGAATTTTATGAGAAAATAAATTTTTTACAACGTCATGGCTTGTGACCCCTAGCTCAATTTCTTAGCCTTAAGAGTTGTGGTAAGGTCTGGTGAGATGACAAAATTAGCCAGCCTCTTGTGGAGACGCCCTTCTCCCTAAGTCCATCCCTTGGTATTTTGAGTAGAGAACAGAAACTAAATACACAAGGTCAGTGGATTTCAGTCATTCAGGTTAATCCTTTTAATTCAGATATATTAGCCAGATAGATGACCCTCATGTTCTATCATTTTTCAAGACCAGTTAATCCTTAATCCTAATTATACCTGACCTGATTTAAAGTGAGCAGAAATTCATTTTCAACTAAGTAAACAGAAACTGTAGAGATTCCGTTGTTAGTTAGAACAAGGGTTATTAAACAGCAAGCATCTGCTCTCCATTCCAATTACTGTTCGTGGGATTTGAAGGTCCAGGTTAAGTAGAGTTGTCAGATTTCACTTTGTTAGAAAATGAAGTCATAAACATAAATAGATAGCAGCTCAGATGTGTGGTGTGTGTTGCAATTTGCAAGCACATCCATTCCATCATTTGATTCTGATAGTGCTGGGAGGTCTTGCTCCTTGTCTGTATAATGGGAATAAGAATTATATCTTCCTCATGGAATTGTGTGAGGACTGAATGAGTTAATAAACTCAGGGAGCTTGAAACTTTGCCAGGCACATAGCAAATGTTCAATAAAAGTTAGCAATTTTGTTCATACTATCATTATGATTATTTTTTTTTATTATTAAGCTCAGTGTAGTTTGTACAGTCTGAGAGAAGAAGGTGAGAAAAGGATGAAGGGTGGCCCTGGGAGAGCAGGTGGATAAATGAAAAGGGGAGAAGAAATTAGGGCCAGGCTTACAGGTGAGGGGAGCTGAACCATGCCCAGTAATGGGAGATCTTTAGATTAGGAGGAAGTGTGAAGAGACAGGGCATTCTAGGGATTAAATTAAAGGACTAGGAACCGCTCACATCTGTATGACCCTGTGTGCTTGTAATTAATCTACCAGGCTGGAGCCCCCTTCTATGCAGTGTGAACTGAAATAACAGTTTCTTACATGAATCTTGCAGGGAGGCTACTGAAGTCAGAAGGCCACGTGGGGCCCTTCGCATAGTCTGAGTACAATAACGAAGAATCTCAACAAGCTGCACTCCACGTTTATTTTATCCATGATTTATGCTGCTCTATCTAGCCTGAGTTCAAGCCCTCATTCTGCCCCACTTGCACAACTGGAAAACTTCTCACTTTCCAGCTCTTCATCCCCTCAATACATCCACCAGTATATCTAATAAACACACACACTATCAATTTAATTGCACTGTCCAATGAATAATCGAGTTAAACCCTATAGCATGGATTTTACAACCTAAGATTAGAAATTTTTCCAAAATCTCATTCATGAGATTCTTTGGGAAGGAGCTGTATAGACTAATTTCCCATTGCTGCTCCATCACCCTGAGCAGTGTGACCCTGCCTTTCCTGATTCTCATGTTTATTTATTTAACAAATCTTTACTGATTCCTCTATGATAAACACTTTACAAATGTTAACTATGTCATCTTCAAACTAGCCCAAGAAGGTAAGGTCAGAACACTGAGGCACAGGGAGTCCGGTCACTGGCTAAGGTCACACAGCTTGTGAGTTACAAGTGTGTCAGCTGGAGGGTGGATTTGAACACTGGGCGTCTAACTACAGAGTCCAAGTTCTCACTCCGGTACTGTGCTGCTGTCTTGTGCCCTACCACCAACCACTTCAATAATATTTTCATAATATTATTTCATAATATCCATTATATTGGATATCTAATATTTCATAATATCCACTTCTATAATACTGAGCAGGACACAATAAGTTTTTTAAGGATAAGAGCGGTGGTTGTTCTCTGAAACCCCTGTTCCTAGCACTGTGTTTAGCGTGGACTGGACCACACATGAGTAATTCCATCAGTCCGTCAATGTGTCGGCCGGGGTTCTCTCGTGAAGTTTTCCGTTTGTCGGTAATACAGGCTCGGGGCTACAGTCCTTGACGGGAGAGCCGACTCAAGTTCACTCATCTTTGCAGGATATAGAGAATGTTTCAATATGATGGGGTTTTTAAAGCTCAGAATTTGGATTCAGCCTCAGGTTTAAGTCCCAGCTCTGCCACTTCCAGACGGTGTGACCATGGCCATGTCAGGTAACCTCGCTGTGCTTTTGTTTCTTTCGACCTGAGAGAAATGACATGAATTCTCTCTCTCCCTGTCTCCCTCCTGTCTCTCATCCACTCACCCTTGTATTCCCCAGGAAGGGTATGAAGCACATTTGCAATATTCCTCGGGCGCTGGCATAACACGCTGTAACGTCTAATGTCACCGTAACCAACTGACTCATAACCTAGGAAGCTGCCAATAGCTGATGGGAGACCCGAAATCTGGTATTTGAGAACAAGCATAGTTTTCAGGAAAAGCCTTCACCTTTTTCACAATGTCTAGCTGGGTAGAACCCTCCTCCACGGGCTCGGTCCCATTCTCTTCACCACCGTTCAGGTCTCTGTCCTCTACATGGAAACTCTACCCAGCCCTCCACGTGCACGTAGGGCTGTCGCCAGCCACCGCTCACTCCTGATTCTAGGGGGTTCCTGGATACAGACGTAGACTTTGTAAATATTTTCCTCTTGTCCTTGCATACTTAGGACTTTGTGCTTTGACTCTGATCCTGTGAACCATCGACTGTTCTCAGTAATGATTCTGGTTCACCATCTCACGCCACCGCTGGGGAGAGACCGACCCTCTCATCCAGGTCTGGCTCAACTCTGAGGTCAGGCAGGCTTATGCCAGCCCACAAATTGTGCACCAATACACTGTATTCTTTGAAAAATTGTAATTTATAGCAGATGTGCTTCATTATTGCTTGAGAGAGAAAGACAAACGCTGCTCTATTTGGCACATGTGGTCTTCTCTGTGCCTTGAGGGAAAGTCATTCACCTGTGTGAGGACCGGAAGCTCATACGGAAACATTCCTTGCAGTAGAAATCCTGCATTGACCCCTGTTTCTACCGAACAAGATTATTAAGTTAAAATAAGGACCAGCTAAAGCCAAAACAGATGCTTTACAAATACAGAGTTTCAAACTGGAGTTTACAAAGCCCATTGTCCCCCTTGGCATCGGTTGATAATAGGCTTCACAAATAATGTCTGCACAGGAGCTGCACCAATCTGGATGCAACCCAGTCTCCTGCACCAGCCATCTGGGTATGATTGCAGGAGAAGTGAAAAAGCCAAGCTAATTGGATAGAGCCATTGGGGTCCCGGGAAGGCATCTCACAAATGAAATGAGTTCACCTCTGCTGCTTTCTCAGCTAATTGACTTGTACTTTTAAAAGTCACCCTAATTCAAATTCAGTTCCTCAGCTCTCATTCCTTAACTTGTTCTAATTTGTATCAAAATGAGCCAAAAGAGGTTTCATCAAAGGTCAATTTTTAAACTTAAAGAGGGTGAGCCCTATCAAAAACTAGTGGAAGTAAGGCTCAACTACTCCCACCACATCAAAGAAAGGAGAGGAAAAGTGAGAATTTTAGGAAATTTTAAAGAAAATTAAAATAAGTAGATTTTGGAGTGTACAGTAATTTGAACTTTGCAATAATACCTGTGATCCAATAAAGATGTTTGCTCCCACAAATAAATGAGATGCATTTGTAAACAGCAGCATCAATCATCTTATAGTCCTAAAAGCAATTTGATCTTTTAGCAGATTAAAAACTTCCCTTTTTAATCTTTTTAACCCAATACAATTTTTAAAAACTACATAAGTATAAATAAAATCTCAGTATTTCAAATCTCAAACTAAAAAGGCACAATTTTTTTTTCTTATATAATCTTGTATAGTACAGAGAGAAGTGACCAGAAATAAAAAGACCTGGATTCTTGTCTCAGCTCCAAACATCATTTCTACATCAATTATTTCATTAAATTATTCATTCAAGAACAGTGACTGATCTAGTGTCAATGCTACGTGCACCCAATATATTGCATTCTTTGTAAAACTGTGATGTATAGCAGATGTGCTTCAATATTGCTTGAGAGAGAAAGCTAAAAGCTACTCTAGTTAGCACTCTGGTTTAGACATTAGAGACAACAGTAACAGAAACAGCACACAGCAGTGTGGAGCTTAGCTTACAGTTGGAAGAGACAGTGACACAGAATTAATCATGTTAATGCATATAATTTTACACAGTGGTTACTTATGCATTAAATAAATAGCTCTGTAAAGGAGGAAGACTTGAAGTGGTGAGCAGGAATATGGGCTCAACTTCATACACAGTCACCGGAAAGCCCTGTGACTTGGGATTTAACATTTGGGCTCATCCTGGAATGACGACGCTCACTCACGCTCTGTAAGCCTCAGCCTTCTTATCTGAAAAACGAGGCTAATGATAACAGATATCCCATTAGGTCTTTTAAGATAGGATAGTCTTGCTTTGGAGGTCATTACTGTTGGGGGTCGGGTCCCTGGTTCTCTGAACCCAGTTGACTCGATGAATTAGAAACTTCAATGGAGACCGGGTGGGAATCGAAAATAACCCTGGGGCAGCAAAGGCAGCAAAAATCATGCACACGTGTCAGGGTAACAAAGAGGATTTTACTTAAGAGCAAAGGAAAAAGATGAGAGCATTTCCAAAGAGAGTTGCAGGTGGCCCCTCTCAGGACTGAGAAGAGTTGAGTGGGGCACAGAGGGGCGGTCGGGGTGGAAGCGTCCTCCCCGTCCATCTGCAACTGGCTGCACTTCCTTCATGGGCCTCTCTGCACCTCCAGGCACATTGCCCTTTTCTATTGGTCATCAATTATCATCTTTCTCTGTTGGTCATTGGTTACCTAGGTTACCTCATACCCACATTCTTTCCCTTTTTTTTTTTTCTTGGCAGGAGTTGCTGAGTGGTGAACACACTTATCGGCCTCCAGCCGTCCTTGTTCCGCAGGCCAGGCTGTCCCCCTTCTCCCTTGAAACCCCTTTCTTCTCATTCACCAATTGCATCATGGCATATTTTAAATACTCAATGAATTATATCTATTAATATTTTCTTAGTTATTACAATGATGACAAAGTTGGATATACTTAAAGAGTAATACAAATAGTAAATGTTCTCTGGGGGGACAAAATCCAGTGGTATCACTATTGAAAGTGTATAATTAATTAAGAAACCAATTAGGTGGAATGAGTATAACATAGCAAGAAAACAATCTATAAACATCAGAAGCCATAAAATGACCTATCACAGTTCTATTACCACTCATTGTCACATTAGATTTAAAATAATGCTGCTTATGTCTAACAAAACTTTGATCTGGGAACCTTGGCAAGCTTGTATCACATCTGGAAAAGAAATCTCTGCTGATGTTTAGTAAAAACAAGTTTTGTCAGTTCTAATATCACAAAGTTGAATCAGAACTACAGGTGAGTTCGAGTTTTATACCTTATATACCAAACATGGTTTTCTGCACCTGTAAAACTCCAGTAGCAACAAGATGTTGCAGAATGCGCACGTATGTAGGAGTTGCAGCTGTCCTGGTAACAATTATTTGCAGCCACTCATCACCTGTAAATAGCTAGGAACAGACTGAGACCCTGAGCCTTAGTTTTCCCATCTGTAAAAGGAAGCCAGTAGCTCCTTACCACAGGCCACTTTTAATTTTTAAGAGAGAGAATGCACACAAAATAAACCAGCGCAATGTTAGTGACAGAGTGGTGGGCAGGACAAATATGGTCCCTCTCTCGGGCTATTTAATCTAGTGGAGAAAACTGGCACACATGTCATTGGGTAAAATACCATAAAAAATAAAATAACATAAAAATTATGAAATAGTAAGGAAAACCTCTCTGAAGAATGCCGAGTGTTCTTTTAAGGAGCTATACCTGTTTTGGAACTTACCTGGATGGGACAGAGTCATGCTTGTTTAAGTCTCTTGTCAGAGAGACTAACTCAACAAAAGTGTCACCGTGGAAACCTGTTTGATGGAGGAGGGTGCTGGCTGCAGGTCCATCTGTAAGCTGGGGATGCGCTCTGGGTAAAGCTGCAGGACAAGATGCAAAGGGACGGGTGAGACACAGGGTCTGCTCCACACTTCGGTGCACCTAACATTTAGGGGAAGTGATTCCTCTGGCCAGAGAATAGTCCTTTATCTGAAATTGTCACCCTCTTACACATCTTCTCGAGGAAAGAGTAAAGAAAAAGAGATGCAAGGGGAAGAGAGAGAACCTGTCTTTTTAGCAAATCAGCCCAATCAGCTCTGTCAACCAGAGATGATTTTTGCCAGAGCCACGTCCTTCCCCCTGGACACGAGAACAAGACAGCAGGGTCCCCCTGACTGACACTACAGAAGCACAGAAGAGTCTGCTCTGCCCCAAGGGATGAAAAAAAAAAAAGAAAGAAAGCCATCCCTGCTGATGTTCTAAATTTGGGGATTCCGTGTTTCAGAAGTTCATTTGCATTGAAAAAATTTGCAAAGTGCTACAATTTAATTGATACATTTAAACAGCACTAAACTGTTAAAAAATAATTAACTGAGAGGCTATTAGACTGAGCTCATCGGGTTCCTTTCTAAGCAAATCAAAACCAACTCAGGGTGAATTATAACCGAGAAAAACAAAACGTAACAATAACCAGCCAGAAACTGCCTCTAACCTGTAACTAGAAGCCTTACCAATATGAAATCATCAACTAATCTCTTACCTAGAGCCTTGCTTCATCCAATCAAATTTTTCTTTTGTCTTGCCTCTGGGAACACTTTATGAAAGTTTTCTGCTTGTCCCCTTAGAGCAGTGGTTCTCAACCTTCCTAATGCCGTGACCCTTTAATACAGTTCCTCAAGTTGTGGTGACCCCCAGCCATAAAATTGTTTTCGTTGCTACTTCATAACTGTAATTTTGCTACTGTTGTGAATCATAATATAAATATCTGATATGCAGGAGACCCCCCAAAGGGGGGAATCCCTGCCTTAGAGGATCCCTGAACCACCAGGGATCTGGTGTCACCAGAATCATCAGTAGCTATTTGTACAAATAGATCCTGTAAAATGTTAATGTGCTTTAGCTTTTCTTGTAGCCATCACTTACCAATGCCAAGTCTTTATCCCATGAACACAGTGGGGGATCAGTCGCTGACCCTGTAATAACTAGTACTATAATTTTTCAAAAACCCTATATATTTTACATATCATTGTACAAGTCAAGAGTAACACTTTTTTTTTTGAGATAGAGTCTCACTTTGTTGCCTTCTGTAGAGTACGTTGTGTCATAGCTCACAGCAACCTCAAACTCTTGGGCTTAAGGGATTCTCTTGCTTCAGCCTCCCAAGTAGCTGGGACTACAGGCGCCCACCACAACACCCAGTTATTTTTAGAGACGGGGTCTCACTCTTGCTCAGGCTGGTCTTAAACTCCTGAGCTCATGCTATCCACCTGCCTGGGCCTCCCAAGAGCTGCGATTACAGGCATTAGCCACCGCACCTGGCCCAAGAGCAACGCTTTAATGACGTTGTATTTTCTTGTCCCAGTGAGTGTGGCTGGGAGGGCTGTATCCGTGGCATTCACTACATGACTTCATGTATTTCTGATCTCTGCTGTGGGAACACAGGTAGCAGCAACGTTGTTTTGGTAAACCTCTCCCTGCTTGTCCTGGTTTGCTAGGAACCCTTCCTTGATCACCACGCCCTGTCCTTAATTCCACTGGTGTCCAGGAGATTCATCGCCACTGTCTACTTTTTGTGAAGACTGCACATTTTGGGCGCTCCTTCTTACGTTTTCTTCACAGAGCCGTTGTGACAAATCTTTCAAAATTATTTTCTTCCCAATTATTTCTTCCGATGAAGTTGTGACCAGTGGCCATTTTTCTTCCCTGAAAAATCACACGCAGATTGTATGCTTCATCGTCAGAGCTATTGAAGAACATTGCTGGGGCCAACACAGAGCCCGTCCTCTGGAATTTGTCAAGCGTGTCAACACCTGCTTTACTGTGTCATGGAAGCGGGTGGCACCAGGCTGGTTATCCGGCCCCTTCATATCTTCACGCAGTGTGGAACATACTGTAACTAACTTTCCTGTCCTTGGGACATAACTTACTGGTGTCACAAGGGAAAGAAAGCCAATCTTACTGTACCAGATGGAGAGCTTTTCATCGAAGGCGGCCTGAGTTCTGGAGGTAAATCCGCTGTCAACAGTGATAACCGTGGTCATACTCTTTTGAAGCCAGTAGAAAGCCAGGGCGATGGAGGTCAACTTTCTGTCCATGGTAATATTTCTCCAGACTGATCCAAATGACAGTTCTGAACTCGTCTTTCTGCAATCTTGGACCCACTATTGTAATTCCTCAGAAGGCTGTCTGATTTCCCTGCACGCGGCTCTGCTGCAAACAGAGGTTTATAGAGGAATTCCATAGAAGACTCCCTGCAATTCCACTCCCCCCAGGTACAGCTGTTGTGTGATGTCTGAATGGACAGCGACAGTTGTGAGGGCATCTTTATAACCCTATTCCAGAGCTCTCGGACTGGAGGAAACTCACCACGCCATCTGTGAGCCTCGGCAGCATCACCTAAGCCTAGACATGTCAGGAGGAGTCACGGTCTGTGTTTGAAAACAGAGCACAGTAAACTGTGAAATTCTCTTCATGGAAAAGATCTCAATATGGCCTTCATTTTGCTGGCACCAAAACATAGAATTCCAATTAGTCCTAACATTTATTCTTTGATGAAATCACCAGAATTTTAGATGGATATGTCCTTACATACCTCTTTGACTCGATGTAGTTTTGGTTTGTAAGCTTGATAATGACATCCACAGTTTCATTATCGATAAGTAGTTGGAAAGCATCCCATGGAGTTTGGGGTTCTATCCTGACCCACGGCTGGTTGTGTCCCCGTAACATTAGCCAGTTGTCGTCTCCCAGGTCCTTCCTCGGCTGTGGATTCCAGTCATTCCCGGCGGTGTCGTCTGAGCCGCAGGCCGCTGTCTCACACTGGAGGTCCCGTCTCCTCTGGGCCCCGTGTTCTGTTTCTCTCCTTCTCCACTGTCATCTTCTTTCCTTTCCTCTTCACCCTCTTCCTCACACTGGATAATGTCGCCTTCCACCTGTACAGATTCTTCTTGTTCATTATCTGACCTACTGAAAAAGTCCTCATCATCCCTTCAAAACCTGACCCTGCCCGTTCTTCCTCCGTCTCAGCTCCCAGCTGGCCATCTCGCCTCTTCACCAAGACAGGTGTGTCTGCAGCATGACATGTAAGGACGTCATCGTGTGACATAAACGGATTTACAGAATTATCAGACCTTCCGTGTTTTCAGTTATAGATACCTTGATCTTTGCCAAACACAGATATGTTGCTTACTAACTTCATTACAAAAACACTTAGAAAACATGGAACTCTGCGTTTTCCTGGAGAAGAGGCCACCTGCTGTCACTGCTGATCCAGGAGCGTTGACACGTTAGGTGTCGCGGACGGGTGGGTGAGGGTCTCATAGCAAAGCCACAGACGATGTGGGGACGGGTGGGTGAGGGTCTCATAGCCACAGACGGTGCGGGGACGGGTGGGTGAAGGTCTCATAGCAAAGCCACAGACGGTGCAGCCACAGCTCCCTGTCAACAGCGGACAACAGAACCACGGTGGGGTCCGTCTCCGATGCCCCCCGGGCATGCGACTGTTCAACAGAGGAAATTCTGTAATTGCCAGGTCAGGCTCAGGAGGGAAACTTCCCTCTGTCAGCTCCTTCTCTTTGGCATTTTCCCTTTGAATATTCACCCACGTGAAGAATAAAAGTCACGATCCTCCCAAACCAAAAGTGAGGCACCTGGTCGCTTTTGTATGAGACAGATGCAACGATTTTGCTTAGCTTGCTTCGGAAAATTCATGTCAAAGAGTAAAACAGACAACAGGGCTCCGGGACATCACGCGTTTTTCTTATTCAGAGCAGGGGCTTAAAGATCCTTGTCCTTCCTTCCGGAGACTCTGGCAAAGCTGTGTCCACATACGGTCCGGCAGCCTGTTTATGATCCTGCCACTGAAGCTGTGAAAAGAGGTAGAGGAACAGCAGCTCAGAGGGGAATTTTGGGCTAAACAGCACAGTTTTCCTACATACATATCAATTACATTTCTTGCAGGCAGATTCACTGGTTTCTGCCACTCAAATAACTACCCCGGTTTCTCCAGAAAATCCAAGCTCCTTGTCTTACTGGAAATGGAGGGATCCAGATAATATTTTAAAAGATTGGCAAAGAGAAACCTAGATAGAAAAAAAGGGCAATTAATGAATATGCCAAATGCTTCCTTAGCCCTCTATTCTCATCCTTATTATAGAAAACTACATAAAAAGACTAATCCATTTTCTTCATTATCTTAATAAAATATGGAGTTGGTCAGATAAGTTAAACAGGAGTCCTGAGATCCCTTTGAATAATGATTGCATGTGAATATTATGTGCCTTGTGTATGAGAGCAGGAGAAACGGAGTGACTTAGGTTCAGACATTAAGTCACCGGGGGAGAAATCGGTCATGCTGACTCCCGGCAACAGAGTTCCATGAATGTGCTCAGTGGAGAATCACGGCGGCTTCACCAGACACATCCATGGGAGGGAAAAGTCAGTCGCTGACGCTGGTAACAATAATAACGTTTTCCTTAAAGGCTGAGGAAATGTTCCACACCTGGGAAAACTGCTCTGCGAATATTAAAGGTACGTGGAACATAAACTACAGAATTATCTTAAAGAATACAAGGCGGGATAGCAGTGGCAGCACCTGCCGCTCCACTTCCCATGTGTGGGGCAGAGGACAGGGGCCTGCAGGTGTCTCCTTTGTGACCCCTGCACTTTCACTGGCAGAATAATCCTATTATGATGAGTCCTAAAGTCAGTGACATTCTGATAATTGTGGATGGCCATCCCAGAGCCTTAAAGATACCTAGAGAATCATGAGGAAGCTCCTGAAATACATATTTGGTTTTAATTAGGCATTCCAAAGGCTATAAAATTGTAACCACCATGTCAAAAGGATCAGTCTCCCTGTGGTTCACAGCGTGGTGGGAGTTGAACACAGACTCTTTCGAAGGAGTTGTGTTCTCTGGTCTGACGTAACTGACATGAAGAAAATATTAGCAGCTCTTATTTTTCTTCACATCAGAAAATCTCTATCGCTTGTTAACTACAACAACCGGCTAATATTGAGGAAAGAAAAAAATACGTGCTATTTTTCCATGTCTAGCCCTTTCTTGTTATGAGAATTTTTACTGTTAAAAAACACAGATCAAATTTTCCTTAAAAGCTGCATTTGGAGTCATCATGGGCATGAGCTGTCCCAGCTGAACCGATTACCGGCTCTCGCTCACATCACCATCACCTAATCTCTGTGTTGGGTCTAGCTGATTTGCTTAGCACTCAACATCTATTGCTGTCTGCTTTCTGTCGAGGTTGGGAGGCTGAGAACTACATTTCCCAGACTTCTTTGTAGCTGTGACTCTGGAGACAGTTTAGGTTCAAATTAGATGCACTCACTGAAGTTCTGAAAGACAGAGAGGGGGAGATGGTGTGTAGACCATCTACCCACTGTGCTTAGCTCTTTGCTAGCTAAAAATACCTTGGACACAAAGACTTTTTCTGCAGCGGAGCAAAACTATTGTTTAGCTTTGTAAATTTCAAGAGGAAATGTGATGGTTCCGAGGGCTTCGGGCCGTGTCCTCTAGCGCCCCCCACGTCTCCCTGGGACGTCAGTCCTGCCTATTTGTTGAGCACTTTTCCTATGACCCAACCTAGAGCCGACTCCTTCTGTCCTCCAGTGATTTCGTGAGTACCTAAGTCCATCTGTTAAATCCGTTTCTGCTTAAACTACCTGGAGGTGCTTCTGTTTCTCTGACTAAAATCTGACTGATAAACCTGGAGTTTATAAACTCCCTGCTTATAAATTGGAGCAAATCGGGTATGTTTTGTGTTTATTTGGTTTTGAGATGGGCTCTGTTGCCCAGCAGGGACACAGTGGCACAATCAAAGCTCACTGCAGCCTTGAACTCGTGGGCTCAAGCAGTCCTCCCAGCTCAGCCTCCTGGGTAGCTGGGACTCCAGGCACATCTCCCACACTCAGAGAATTTTTTTTTTTTTTTTTTTTTTTGGTAAAGATGGTGTCTTGCTATGTTTCCCAGCTTGATTTGTAGTTCTTGACCTCAAATGAACCTCCCACCTTGACCTTATTGTGGAAATTAAGTTAGATGGCTTATGTGAAACATTTGGCCCAAAGCCAGACACAAAATAAGCACTCATCATATATTTGCTATTGTTTTAAATGAAAATTTAATTGTTCTCTGCCGACTGATGTATTCTAAGTCCTGGATACTTGTTCAGTAACGGTAAGGGGAATAATTTGAGATGGTGAAATTGAATTGATACAATTGAGATAAACACCTTTTTTTTGTATCTGTATTAGTGTATCATAGCTGTACATATTTTGCAGTACGTGTAATATTTTGATACGTGTATACAATGTGTAATAATCAAATTAGGATAGTGCTATATCCAACACCTCAAACACTTACTTCTAAATCTCCGGGTAATATTAATAACAAGGTTGTAAAACAAGCACGTTCCTTAAAGAGAGATGGGGTCACATAATTACCTGAAAGGAATGATCCAAGAAAAAGAGGAAGAAATGTTTCTCTGATCCGCACAGGAAACATTAGAAAGAAGATACCAGAGCAAGAAAGCAGCTGAAAGTGAGTTGGGTGGAGGGATCTTTCAGGCTGACCCCATCATATTAAAATAGTTACGCGTGAAAATTTAGTAAGAATGAGCTTTGCTGGTTTTACGCACCAAAATGGAAACCTTTAAACACCAGCGAGTCAAATGTCTTAGGACAAAGCATTTCTCCTGCCTCCAGCACCTGAGCTGTCTGCAGCCTTGTTCAGTACCCCTTGATTTGGAATCATTTTATTTGCATTTAATCCTTGACATAAAGGAAATTCAGCATATTCGGGCGTCAATTTTCAGAGCAATCAGAAATAAGGATTATGAGAATATCTATAGCACGGTTCTTAATCACATTCACCATCCGTTCCATGTGCTTTAAATGAGGCAATTGCTTCCCCACCTTTGTCAGGTTCAGTCAATCAACCCCACCAGCAAGTGTAAGCAGCATCTCCCTCACGCACGTCAGAGGGCACATCATAGCAGTGAAAATTAGAAGAGGCTCTACAATGAGACTGTAATGGAACCTATCGATCTGCTCATTACCTGGCCTTCGGCTTTTAGACTCCATCAGCAGGAAAGAATTTAGCTGAAAAGCCTCATTAATAGAAGGCAGGAGAGCTGGCAGGAGGAGGCTGCAGGTGAAGTGAGGCCTCAGCGTGGAGACAGGTGCTCCTGACAGCAAGGCAATGCCTCTCTGCCGACTGGTCAGCACGGCAGAGGCGTGATGACGAGTGCAGATCCAAATACAACGTGGAAGCAGTGATCTGTCTTTTCTTGTAAATTTTTTTTAAGGTTCTTTCTGAAATCTTAGAACTTATAAAACTAACATATTACCTTATCTAGTTTACATGAGAACTTACAACTCAATCAGAAGTGGAGACCAGCTTTCCCGATGCCACTCATGAGCTTCCTACCATATTCTTCTTCTTTCCGCATACTTAGGCACTTCCAGTTCAGATAATTTATGCCCTAAAGTCTTTTTTTGTTTTTTTGCTTTGGTTCTCTAGTAAGGCTGGGTACACACTCTACATTGTTTTATCCTCAACATTATATTTCAACATATACTAGATAAGACTAGGGTCAGAGAAATGCACAAGTGCTCGTTTAGAGATCTTTCTTGCCGGGCACAGTGGCTCACACCTGTAATCCTAGCACTCTGGGAGGCTGAGGCAGAGAGATTGCCTGATCTCACAGGTCTGAGACCAGCCTGAGCAAGAGCGAGACCCCCGTCTCTAAAAAATAGCCGGGCGTTGTGGCGGGCGCCTATAGCCCAGCTACTCGGGAGCCTGAGGCAAGAAAATCACTTGAGCCCAAGAGTTTGAAGTTGCTGTGAGCTGTGACACCATGGTATTCTACCAAGGGTAACAAAGGGAGACTCTGTCTCAAAAAATAAATAATAAATACACAAATAAATATCTTTCTCAACATTTCACTTTATGGTACATGGGAGAGATCCAGGTCTGGAGAAATTTGTAAGTTTTCATATGAATGTGACAGTCATCCCAGAAACTGGTTTTTAAAAACACCTTATGAAAACTCATTTACAAGGTTCCAATGGTAGGCCTCTTCCTTACTCTTTATAAGATGAGTCGGTGAAGAAAAAACAAAGAGGAAAACCCTGAAGAAGGTGAAGAGACAGGATTATTTCCCTTCTCTTACACAGTCAAAAAGAGCCTTTGTTTTTAGAGAAAATAAATTGGAATTGCAATATAATGGGAAAATGTATAATTTGCATCTAAGCTAGGCATATCGAACTCTTTAGGAATGGTCCTCAAGTCATTCTGGCTCTTTTCCTGATGTTGTCAAAAATTCTGTCATAGACATCTGGCCAGTTTGTCTCAGTCCTCAGGGCTCCACGGTTTCCTGTTAGTAAAATGGAAAGATTGCTCTCAAGTTTTCACACCGGGTTCCACAAGCCCCGGGCTCCTCTCAAAGGTCTGTGAGGACGAGCGGGAGGCCGGGGGGTGGGGGTGGGGAGCAAGGAAAACGGAGCAGCTGTGCTTCTGGCTCCTTCTAAGCTTCATTTATTATTTTGTTAACAAATAAGAGAGTGAGCCCTGATCATCAGAGTCTATTTACAGCTCTGCAATTCTAAGATTCTAAATGGTGGACTTACTTGTCAGATTTCCCTTTCAGTAGTTAGCTTCAGACGCTTGAAAGGAAATTTTCTTTAGAAGGGGAAATAAAGGAACGTGGCCAGTGGAAACTATAGGAAAAGATCCACATTTTTACCTGTGAGAAAGCATCGTACTTCGAGTGTACGGTGTTCTCATGCGATTTACGCTCCCCTCAGGATGTCTATCCATTCTCTTACAATTAGTAGACAGTGGGTGTTGCCCGAGTCCTCAGCAAGCAGCTGCACTTTCTCACTCAACAAATATTTCCTGATCTCTTGCCAGGGATGGAGAGGAAGAGCCTCGGCCTCTGAGGGCCGCAGTGTCCCGGGAGTCGCTCAAAGGCAACTCATCCACACGCCTACACCTGATCAATATTTTCACTCTCTTTTCAGAAATAATTTTAGATTTTAAGAAAAAATGCAGAGATAGTACAAGGACTTCCAAAAAACGTTTCATCCCGTTTCCCCTGAGGTTCACCTCTTCTATAACCACGAAACATTCATCAAAACTGAGACATTGACATTGGTGAACACTATTAACTAAACTTCATGCTAAATTTGGAGTTTTCCAGTCTTCCCACTAATGCCCTTTTTCCAGGATCCAATCTTGGTAACGCGTTGTATTTAATGGCCACGACCCTTAGTCTCCCTCCAGCTGTGACAGGGCCTCCGTTTTTCCTTACCTTTCGTGACTTTGATAATTTTGGCTTAGCATTGGTAAGGTATTTTCTGGGATATTCCTCGATTTGGGTTTATCTAATGTTTTTCTCATGATTCTAGCAAGGCAATGGGATTTGGGGGGAAAGTGCCATGTAGATGAAGTGCTATTTTATCACATCTTATTAGGGGTACATGCTATCCACATAACATGACTGGACATATTAACTTCAGTTACTATTTTTACTTTGTAAAATCCTCTACTCATTAGGAAGAAATCATGGAGTCCAACACATACTCCCAGGGAAAAGAAAAAAGTTTCACTTTCTGGAGGTGTTAGGTTTCAAGACAGCCGTCTATATCCTTGGTTCTTGGGGTGCTCTTGAGAAATGACCCGATACCCCAAAGTAGGACAAGTGTGAAAGTTTATTGAGAAAGACAAAGGCAGTCTTACAGAGCAAGATGTGGGCAAACGTAGCAAGACACAGTCTCCATAGACAGCAGATGGGTCCCTTGTCACAGTGAGAAGGCAAAGAGGCAAAAAGGCCTGGGTTATGGGCAGTGGTTCTGAGTCATATGGCCTGGGCTGGGCCTACCTTGTGGTTCAGAGCTCGCTATGGAACCAGAGTCTCACTGCACAGGCAGGTGGACCTCCCGTGAACCTCTCTGAGAGCTATTGTGGGGGGAGTATGGATCACAATGTGGATTTGAGCTGAGACATAATTAGTCTTCAGGCTGCTTCGGGCCACCTGCAAAACTTCACTGTGCCTGTCACAAGGCCCATGGGTGCCAGCGTTAGGGTTGGTACTAAGTTCCGACTGTATTCAATGGACAGGGTGGTCCCTCCTCCCAGGTGTGAGTGATCACAAACAGGGTGGAGGTGAGATGGGGCCTCACCCTTGTCTTTTATCCCCAATGGGGTCTTTTCACCCCTTTTCCAATAAATCATTTTACAAACTATTATAAGCACTATGTAGGAAGATAAAAGGGAGACAGCAGAGGAAATAATAGGAGGGATGTGTTTAGAACGTTCTGTAAACAAGACATCAATCAGCCTTCCCGTCCCTAGACCAAGGTCTCTGAAGATACTGGAGAAACAAAAGAGAAAATGACAGGAGAGAAATACACCCTTACTCGTTTCCTCCCATCCCTCCCTACGGCATCAGGGATTACTTAGAGAGATTCAGGATCGGTGGTGCTGGGAGACAGCATCATAAAATAAAAGACAAAATGAAAAAAATACATAACATTCTTTCTAGGACATGAACTGAATTTGTATGTTGCCTGGAAGGCTGCAATTGAAACAGTATCTTGAAGGAATTCTTGGAGAAACAGCTGACTTTAGCAAAAGAAAAGAATAGGTCACAATTCAATTTTTCTGCCTAGGATGCTACTAGAAAGACTATCCCTTTACTTTCTCTTTTCCTATACTTACTAACCCCATTTGGTGTTCAAAGAATTATAATATGCAACATCACGGGATCTCAGGTTGATGTATTTAACGCGGGAGGAGATAATAGAGCCAAGGGTCGAGCACAGGATGGAGCTGGCACTGGGGATTCAGTAAAGTGAAGGTGTGAGCGTGAGTTCCCGTCTCAGCTCACACCCCTGTGCCCTCGTTCGCTGGAATAACAAGAAGTTGGCAGAGGTTGATGTTTGACTTCAGAATCTTTCCTCAACAGAATGTGAAACTGCAAACCCCTTGTGAGTTTGCAAGTGCTATCCAGAGATGAACTGCAAAATGTAAGAAAACAAATATTTTAAATAAAAATGAAAGCATAAGACAACTGCATTGTGAGATCAAAGAGGGAACAGACTGATTAGTGAACTGGCATTCTACTTCCAGCAGGACAGAAGATGGGACGAGTCCAAGCTCCTCTGCCCTTGTTCTGTGCACGTCAACTTTCTTTTTGCAGCCCTCAATCCTGTGCCCTATTTCAGAGCCTTTTTTCCCCCACTCATCTTGTGAACCTCAGGACACCGAGGAAATTTGATGTTCAGACATTTTATTTTTAGGATATCGCATTATGTAATATCTTAGGCTGGTGCCATTCATTCCAAAAACGGCTGTTTTGAACAAGAACTGAGAAAAATGTACCCAGTAGATAACAACCTTTTTACATCCAGGCTCTTAAAAACACCTTATGAAAACTCAACAATCTCTCCTGAAAGCTTTTTCCTTCTTTTATCCATTAACAAATACATATGTGACTCTGGGTGCACTTTCAAAGTCTGATGCCTGCACCTCCATTTCTGGCAGTATTTCTCAATTAATTAACATTCCTGAGAGCACAGTTAGGTACAGTACTGAAAAAAAACAGCTTTTATTTATTTGGTTTCCCTGCTGTGTAAAGAATTTTACAACTCCAGTATACTTTATCCTTTGAAAAATATCCTCTTGTTCTCCTACCAAGGATCCCCATGAAAGCAACATACAGAAAAAGAAAAAAGTTACGAAGATAAAGGATAATGAGAGAGAGTGCACAGGTTCTGAGGCTCCAATATTAACAGGGCTCTCCTACACAAAGCTGTGCCATCGGTCTGTTTCCACTCAATGTGCTCTTCTCAAAGGAAGAGATCTGGGGGGGCTTACTGACAGCAAGACCAATGTCAATTTTAAAATTCTTCATGGGAGACGATAATGAGCCACTCATCAGCAATTGTCATAAAGTGAAAACATCTTAGAGTTTTTTGCTGAATCAGGTAGGGTATTGATTTAAAGGCTTTCCTTATCTCCATCAATCGTTTGCTCGGTGCATCTTGCTCATGGAGCCGGTCTGATGTTTATACAGAATTGGGCAGAAAGAAAGTGGGGCAACCATCCTGGAGTGCTGCAGAAATGTCCGTGGATAAGCCAGCCTACTCATTAGCTTTACTGCTAACAAAGGGAAAATCGTGCATGTAATTATATGACCTGCAGAGGCAGCAACAGGAGTTGGCACCCGGGCGTTACTTCCCTGCCACCATTACTTCATCAGGATCAGAAGTTGCCTATATGCCTTCAAAGGAGCACAGAGTTGGGAACAAACTAAACAAATATTCTTTTTTTTCCGCTGTAGATTATGTTTTTACCTCTAAGCACAACTCTCTCTCGCCATTGTCAGCTCAACTATTTCTAGAAGTCAGTGCACCTGATGAGTCAGTGACTGTTGGCTTCTTAGGACTACTCTAATGTCAAGGCAATATTAATAGGAATGCTACTAGTGATGTAAAAATAACAACAGTAATAAAGAGAATATGAGAGAAGGAGTGAGGTTCAGAGACATTCGAGTCCTTCAAAGTGTGTGTGTGTGTGTGTGTGCACGCACGTGTGTGTGGGGAGAAGCTGCAGCCAGAACCTAGGTCTTCTCACCAGTCCACAACCTTCTGGATCTCCTGTTCATTGTCCACACTACGCTGAAGTACAATGCAGTAAGAGATAAATACAAATTTTCAGGTTCATTCCTGATAGCATACCTCCGAGTGCATTGTCAGATATAGACACAGGACCAGACAGACCTCCGACTCGGAGGAGCTTTGAGAATTCCTGTTATCATTCTGTGAGACTCCTTTGAACATCAGCTTCTTAGTCACCTCGCATCTCCCTTACTTTCCTGCGCACATGAATATAAGATGCGTAATTCACCAGTTCAGTGACATAAAGCATGTGCTCCTCTTTTCCAGACGCGTTTCCATCTCTCTCTCCTAATGTAGCAGAAGAGCCCCCACCTTGGAATCCAAAGGACCGCATAGCAATGACTTTAAGTCATTCAGACTCCTTCTTACCATGTGTATACTGTAACACCTGCCCTACTTTCCCCAAAGAGTTGATATAAAAACTCAAGGACGATAAAACATATGAAGTTGTATAATTTATGATTCACTGGCTGATTTACCTCAAAGTTATACGGAAATTTTATAACATACCATGGCTTGAAGCCATTGGGATGTCTTTTCTCTAAGAAATCAAACTTTCTCATTATTCTTGCTTTTCTTTGGAGTCTATAATAATGATGCCTATTATAAAACGTTTTTTTTCAGTTTGTTCAGTGCCCAGAAACTTATTAGCAAACAAACCAAAAACACCCAAACAAAAAAAATCCCATAAACTTTTTCAATCTGAAGATATTGGTGTGATGAAATATTAATACACAGAATGAGTAAAGTCACGATCTCTATCAGACCTATAGTCAGAGGCTTCCCAGTGATCACCCCAGTTGCATAGATGCAGGTGTGGCCAAAATAACGGCCAGGAGTGATGGTCACTGTGCTCTCAGCCCGTTATTCCCAGAAGCCTGATATACATAAACGGTAGGGCATGGCATTCTATTTAATGCTGCATTTATCTTCAGAACATGAGGCATGAGAATGTTGTCGCAACACTAAAGGAACAGAGGTGATAAATGAGTAGTCTCCCAAATGCTATTTAAATGACTGCATTCAATTTTTTGTCTCTTCATTGCAATATAAATTCCACAGGGGAGAGGACCTTTTTGGTTTTCTACCATCTCTCAGGGTTTAGCACGGCTTCATACCAACTCTAGTAGATTTGATTAACTAGGTAATTGATTGATTATTGTTGCACTTACTTACTTTACAACTGTTCTTCTTTACTGAACCAGCCCCCAATATGGGAAAGGAGTATATTGTATTCATCTTTCTTTACCTTCTACCTAGATAGGTGTTCATTCAGCGACCAAGCAGATATCAGAAGGGACATTGTCTAAAGTTATTGATTTCTCCTTTGGGTCTTGAGCACACTGGAAAAGAAAGCAATAGATCCATATCAGGGGACTTGTTTAAGGATTAAGCTACCAAGAAGTGGGATTGATCAATGAACAAATAAACTATTATAGATAGAAAAGGCTAAGGAAAAGCCAAGAAAAGTAATGGCTTATTCTTGGCATAGACTAATTGTCACAGAAGAAGGAAGGTACCTCTGGAACTAGCAGAGAACAAAAGGGAATGAAGAGAATTTACAAAATCAAAGTCATTAATAGAGAGTGGTAAATGCAGCACGTTGCTTTCTTAAATGTCAAGAGCACAAAGAGAAATTTAGAGTTAAGTTATGGGTTTCAGCAGTAAAAGTTTACAAGAAACAGCATGGAGACAATTGTTGGAGGGTTAGTGATGTGCTGAGATGTAATTATGTGAGGAATACGGCAGTTTTCATTGTGGAAAGCTGTGGGTAGGATTATATAGAACTGTGTTTTATGCTAAGTAAATTCAGATTGTTGGAGACCATCCAGCAGCTGCTGTGCATAGACTTCAGTGTTGGCATCTTGGAGGCTAACATATTATATTTGGCCGTTAGTTAAAAATGATTTATTCAATGACTGCAGAGAGATGATATAAAAATTTATTAGAAATTAAATTTAGCCCTTTGAAAATTCTGGGGGAACTATCAGGAAGTGTCTGTCTTTCACATGTACTTTCCTTTATTTACATCACTCTTTCATATAAAGGTGAATTTTAAGTTTATTTACTACCAAAATATGCTTCTTAAATTTGTGAAAATAAAAAATGAAAAAGAATGGCTAAGCAATATTTTGTGTTCTTCAAAATGATATTGCTAAAGTGTTAAACATACATGCATACAGAGGGTACCAAAAACATATACACATTTTAAGAAAGGAAAAACCTGTTAAAAATGTAATATTCAATATACTCTTGATAACGTCAGAATTATCTTGAATATTGTATGTATCTTGTATCTCTGTAATTGCAGAAATCAAATGTGACTTGAGTATTGCAATTTTAATACAGTTTTTCCTTTCTTAAAATGTGTATATCTATTTTTGGCACCCTCTGGGTGTACGTAGGTGTATAGAGAGATAGATAGATAGATATAGATATATCTCTACCTATGTAGACACAGATATTGAGACAGAGTTTCCCTCTGTCACCCTAGCTAGAGTTCACTGCCATCGCCATAGCTCACAGCAACTTCCAGCTCCTGGGCTCAAACCATCCTCCTGCTTCAGTCTCCAGAGTAGCTGACAAGGTGTGCACCACCATGCCTGACTAATTTTTCCCTTCCTCCCTTCCCATTTCTCTTCCTTCCTATCTCTCTCTCTCTCTTTCTTTCTTTCTTGGTAGAGATGGAGTTTCATTCTTTCTAAGGCTGATATTCAAACACATATTTGAATATGAATTTATTATAGGATGATTTTATTTCCAGTTAATATTCTCGCTATCTGGATATTTTTGAAAGAAGTCTAAAATATCTATACTACTTTATCACAGAGCTCCACTCTCAATCTGATCAACAGTTCGAGTGTGGGTTCACATTTCTATGTGACATATTGGGGACATTAATCACCCAGATAATGTTAAAATTCAGATGTGAATATTGATTTTGATTTAGCTGGTTCAAGGGCACTACACAGGATGAAATTCAGACGTAGCATTTGACTGCCTCTAGTATATAATGTGGCTAAAAATCAGAGAATCAATTGTTTTGCAAGTAAAATGAATATATCTGGTAGATATTCTCAAAGTTTCGACTGCCCTATAAAGAGCAATGCCATAAATTAAATGACCTTTAAAAAACAACAGCTCTGGAGCACGTTCTAATTACAGTTGGGACAGCTGTAAGCTTGCATTCCTTAACTTTTATTTTAAGCATAGAACTATCATGGCCGTGCCATAAGGAATATAATTTGGATTTAAGTTGTCTATTTATTTAGGTGTACCAATGAAGTCACACATCTTTTTAAGGAAAGTGTTGCTCCTAATACTGAGCTTTCAGACAACATTCAAAGTGGATGTTTATCACTCTCTCCAATGATCTTTTTAGGAATATAGGTCTTTAAATAATTGACAAAATAAACTGCCTGTGTGCCAGTACCTTGTCTGTAACTAAATAAACTTAAGATCACTGAACCCAGCATTTTTCCAATGTTCATTTGAAAGGTACAATCTGCAGAAAAAATTATATGCAAAGCAAACTGTCTATTCTCCTTCCCATATTATCTAAAATATCAAACCATATCAGTGAAGAGCTAATAATATATATAATATATTTATAGATCCTGTCTATAAATAGTATAAAGACTCTATTTTAAGGGCCACACACCCTCCCAAATTGCTCTTTCTGAATTGTTTTCTTTCTTTTTTTTTTAAAATACATGTATTTTATTATTCTTCATTACATTATTCCCCCCCCCCCCCATGGTAAGACAGAATTGATTTACAGAAAAGAATACAGAAAACACCAAAGCTCCTGGTAGAGGGAGAGATTTCAAGTGGGGAGAGAGAAGCTCTCTCCGTTCCTCTCCCGGTCTTTCCCCGTCTCCTCCTTTAGGCCTTTAGCCTCAGCATTCCCATTTTTCTTAATACTATTCCACTTTTAATTTAAATATCCACCCACCCAATGCTGGTGCGTGTGCTTTGAGGGAAACAATCTCATCCTTGCATCGAAGAGCTGAATGTGTGGCTCAGCCAGTCACGTAATTTCAACCTCTGGCCACCACTCTTGGCCAAGGACTCTCACGTGACCGTACTCAAGGTCAATAATAGGAAGTGAGGGAAGGTTTTCTCAGGTCTTTAGAGAGAACTGGAAAAACTGGCTGCATCAACAACAGCCAGGAAGAAATTGCACTTTATGAGAATGGATGGTTTTAGATGTGATGATTTTTAGTCTTCCACTCAGCAAATGTTGCGTGCTGTTCATGTGGCGAATACCCTGTTTATGCCATCGGGACACACAGATGGGTGAGGGGGAAGGGAGACTGACACATAAACAGGTAACAGCAATACAGTGTGGCAAGGGAAATTCAGTGTGGTGTTTGCATGGTGCATTGTGAGGGGACCCGTTAGGAAAGGGGCCAAGGAAAGTTTAGGCATCAGTTTCCTGCTGGGAAGACCCTGAGGTGGGAAGGGCAGAGGGGGCACCGCAGACACATGGGACTGCTGAGCCACGCACGAGGTGCCACCAGAGCTAAATAAAAAGCTGACTTGTTGAGGAGAAGCTCTTGCCTGAGCCTTCATCTGCAGACACAAAGTGAAGCCGAGTGAGTGCCCGTCCTTGGTACTGTGACCGGTGTTGAGAGTCAGTGCTAACACAATTGACCCCGAACAACACAGGATTGTTCACTGTGGATTTTCTTCTGCAACCGCCTCCCGCTGAGACCACAGCAAGACCAACACTTCCTCGTTCTTCTCCTCCTCAGCCCCCTCAACGTGAAGACAAGAATGAAGACTTTCATGATGATTCGCCTCCCCGTGGATATATGATTAGTAAATAGATTTTTCTCTTCCTTACTGTTTTCATTTCTTTCTTTCATTTCTTTTCTTTTCTTCTTTCTTTTCCCCTTCCCTTTCCTTCCCTTCCCTCCCCTCCCCTCCCCTCTCCTCTCCTTTCCTTTTCTTTCACATTCTGTTCCTAAGACAGGGTCTTGTTCTGCCACCTAGGCTGGAGTACAGTGGTGGGATCAGAGCTCACTGCAATCTCCAACCCCTAGGCTCAAGTGACCCACCTGCTTCAGCCTCCCTAATAGTTGGAACTACAGGCATGTGCCTGTAATTTTAAACATTTTTTGTAGACACAGGGGTCCTGCTGTTGCTCAGGCTTGTCTTGAACTCTTGGCCTCAAGTGATCCTCCCACCTCAACTTCCCAAAAGTGCTATGATTAGAGGTGTGAGCCACCATGTGCAGCCACAATTTTCTTAATTACCTTTTTCTTATAGTTTACTTTAAGAGTACAGTGGTAACTGACTATTTTATATTATCAGTAAGTCTTAGGTCAATAATAGTTAAATGGTAGGGTAGTCAAAAGTTATATTCTGATATTCAATTGCATTATGGTCAAGGCTAGAGTGGCGGGACTGTCCAGTTGTTTAAAGGTCAACTGTAACTTAGAACTCCAAAATCATAAGCATCTCCTCTCAGGGAGAGGAAGGTGTATGGAGGGGAATAGGAATGGCTATGTGTGTTTTGAGTTCCTACTATGTGTTAAGCACTGTGTTAGGAGTTTTCCCTATTCTGTCTCGTTTAATAATCATAACAATTCTTGTTATAATGAAGATGCATTTGAAATTCTCCTAGGTTGTATAATTTTCCTAAGGTCCCATGGCCAGCAAATGGAGGGGCAGAGATTCGAACCTAGATCCTTCTGGTTCCAAAGCTCAACCCCAGTCATAATTTTACTTATATGGAATCAGCTTGAAACTTCGGTTTGAATGAAACCACTTGGTATTAATTAAAAGAAGGAGAAATTGGCAAGAGCTATTTTAAATACTTTGAACCACTCTCTGGAGAGCACATTACATACCCAAAAGCAAAGCAAAAAAAATGTATATTAATAAGATCACAGCCATTCAAAAGGCAATTCTTTGCCATCAGTTCCAAAAAGAATAAAAAGGAAGGGAGCTCAATTCCCCTCACTTTTCACGCCAAGTGTTCAGGCTCCAAGTTTCCCTCCTGGCCTTCTCTTCACCTTTTCTCCTTGCATGTTACCCGTTACAGCTTCATTCCATGAGATGTAAGAGGTATTTATAGGAAATGCTGATCACTGCCAACGAGCGAATACTCACATTAAACACAATTTAAAGCAACCTTCTCTCCAGTTGTTTATAATAACCTCTTAGAGTTTGAAATTAAAATCTGTATCCCATCCAGCCCTTTTTCCTGCCTCTTATACTACACAAAGCCAAGAACTTGCCCTTGAACATACTTCAACTCTCTGGCCCACCACCCTGACATGCTCTGTAGCTAATTATCTCAATCCCTAAATATTAGTCCTCTGTCTTGTCTTCTCCGGTTTCCTGGACATGATTCATCCTCCCTGGGTATTTCATTGTTTATGTCAATGAACAAACTCTTTGTCCCTTGAACAGGCTCTTTCCTCTTTCCTTATACCCTATCTCCTCTCAACACCTTTCCCACAAAGTGCGTGTAGAATTTCTCTTCCTTCACAGGAAAAGAGCCGACAGTTGAGACAGTCCAACCTCCTCACTAAAGAGATGAGGTCATGAGGTCCAAATCACTGGGGCAGGAGCCAGGGGAACAGAGACTGTGCAACTTACCTAAATTCACACAGCGAAGAAGCAGCTGAATCAAGTCAAGCAAGTGGCATCCTCTAGTTTAACATGCACCCTGTACTACAGCCATCCATTCAACCCCATCCCGGCCATTTGTCAATTCGGAGTCAGATTATATCTACCCCAGGCAGGGAGTACATCCCATTTCATTTCTCAGGTGACATAAGGCACAGTGGAGGCCTGGGTGCAGTTGCCTCCAGGGGCTTGTCTCTTGGCCCAAACGCTACATATGTTTGTGTTATTCTGCAACAGGCTTCCTGAACAAGGAACCTTCTCAAAGCCTTCCCTCCAAAGCCATTCAGTTGTTTGTTCCTCCTTAGAGGAAGTTTTAAGGCGACAGGGCTTTAGCGTTAACATTTCAGAGAGAGAGTTCCAAAGTCAGAGTATGTGTGAGTGGGTGGGCTGGGTGTGACTTCTAAGGCAGGGCACACAATTGCTAAACTATGCAAGAGCATCTGGGAGGGATGTGACAAAGAAGTTTTGCTTTATTCCCACTGCCTCGGCTTTCTCTTCAAGTGAACACAGCCAGTTACTCAGAGAAGGGAACCATGAAGGGAACCAGGCTTCTCTTCAGTGTGGCCTGTGGACCTGCAGGGCAGCCAGTGTCCTGACATCTGCCAGTGTGGAGATAGGCCTTTATTGCCTTTTAAAATTTTTCTTATTCTTGGGTGACACCTGTGGCTCAGTGGGTAGGAGGCCAGCCCCATATACCAAGGGTGGCGGGTTCAAACCTGGCCCTGACCAAGACTGCAACAAAAAACTAGCCGGGTGTTGTGGCGGGCCCCTTGTAGTCCCAGCTACTCGGGAGGCTGATGGAAGAGAATTGCCTAAGCCCAGGAGTTGGAGGCTGCTGTGAGCTGTGTGATGCCACAGCACTCTACCGAGGGCGATAAAGTGAGACTCTGTCTCTACAACAAAAAAAAAAAATTTTTTTTTTCTTATTCTAAACATTGCCTTTTGGATAATCTTCATGGATAAAAGAAAGGTATTGGAAATACTAAAGCTATTAGGAATAAGAATAAAAAAGAACATGTCTGGTTAATTTCTTAATAGTCATTTAATATTTATTAAGATACTTACTAATTAGATTTAATTTTAATAGTCTTTAGTAACAAGGAACTGGGCAGCTAGTAATGTCTTCAGTGAGCGAGAGCAAAAAACAAATAATAAAAGTTAAAAATAAACGTGAGAGATGAAATGCTCTTATATAATTCCCTATAAGCCTCAAATTCGAGCTCTTCTAAAGCAGGAAAGAAATTGAGTTTCTTCGTTCTCATATTAACCTGGGTTCTTTTCACTTTTGGAAAGTGCAGTGGCTTCAAATATTCACTTTAAATCAAATGTGTTAATTCCTCTAGTAAATGTTCACTGCAGACGTCTAGGTCCAAATCACTGAGGCAGGAGCCAGGGGAACAGAGAAGGGACCAACTTTATTCTTGCCTTCGGGGAGCTCATTCTCCAAGGGTCAAGTGTCCCATTGAACCTTGACCACGGTACGTATCTGTGTTAAACCATCTTTGTTTAGCACAGTAGACATATGTAAAGGTGAAGTAAATATTTCGTAACTGACGGATTGAATGAATGAATAAATGAATATTCATGAGTGAGGTGTTATTCAGCTTCTCTTTTTCCCATGCTACATAAATACCAACTAATACCAACGCTCTCTTTCTCTCCTTTTTCCTTTCTTTGAAGCAGAGTCTCCCTGTCTCTCAGGCTAGAACACAATGGCACCATCACAGCTCACACAACTTCACACTCCCGGGCTCAAGTGATCTTCCTGCCTCAGCCTCCCAAATAGCTAAAGCGACAGGCATGAGCCACCAAACCTGGCTAACTTTTCTAGCATGTTGGAAGACAGTAGAAAGAAGAGGGCGTGAGACTCCAGAGTTTGAGGCCAACTCTGCCACTTAGTGGGCAGGCGACCCAATAGAAGGAAGAGTATTAGCCTTATTATTGGAATAATAATATCTCAACTCCTAGGCTGAGTCCCACATGGGAAAGAGCATTGTAAAGTGCAGAATTTCATAAATGTCTGAGGTGTTATTGTAATCAGAAGATAGTAAAGAGTGTGTGGGGGTTGGAGCCGGGTTTGAATCCCTCTCTATCCTCTAACAACTGGAGACAGTCACGTTTGCTCCCCAGGCCTATGTTAAAGGCAGAGGCTTGCCTAGGGCCTCTCTACAGATAGTTCCAATGTGAAACTTCTGTGGGAAAATCACCTTTGATGTTTCACTCTCGTTTTTAGTTTTTTTTTGACACACTGAATGACTGAGTCTAGACTTTGGCTTTCGAGATAGAAAAGAGCTGTCTGTGAGACAGTGTGTGTGTGCAGGGCAGAGAAGGAGGGAAGGAAGCGGGAGAGGAAATTGGGGAGGGAAGTGGCATAAGATAATCCGACTGGCATTGTGGATGGGAAAAACAGACCACCCAGGTCTGAAGACCCCTGATTACAGGTTTGAGGAAACAGGAACCCCATACTCGGGGCAGTGGATGTTGACGTTTTGACAGCCCTGTTCCCGTTGTGAGTGAATCATCAAACAGCTCCCTCGGTTCCCAGCCCCGCCAGGAGCTGCCCCCGGCCAGGCCAGCTGTTGCCTAGACCTGATTTTGGTGTGGTCTTTGCTTTCTCAATTTGTTTCTCTGAGAAAAACTTTGAACTATTTTAGGCACAATGCATTTGATAAGTGAAGAATCCCTTGGCAATAATCACAGACAAATGCACATTGAACTACTATGGACAGTTTTCTTCTGACATGAACTTCTTTCTCTGGTTCTCAATTACGATTCTGTCTTCTGGGACCTGGCTTCAAAGATGGTCCTCTCTCTTGTGGTTTCCAAAGACATTGAGTTACAGCGACTAGGGGGACAGCATGAGACCGGACTCCATCTAGCCGGGTCCTCACAGGATAAGAAGAGCAGGACACCAGAGGTCACACCACTGTGTAGGGGAGCTCAGGCCGAGCCAAAAATCTGGACTTCTTAGCACTTTTCTCGGTCTGAATTATTTGGGGTCAGTTAACTGACTTCCCGATTTCATCTTCTTAGGCATGCATTCGGAGAAAGAAAGAAAGTGCCAAAAAACGTCATCCTGTAATGGCCTTTTCAAGATTAAGGATGGAGAACACTGGGCGGGGCCTGTGGCTCAGTGAGTAGGGTGCCAGCCCCGTATACCAGAAGTGGCGGGATCAAACCTGGCCCCAGCCAAAAACTACAAAAAAAAAAAAAAAAAAGAATGGAGAACACTGGAGATCCTGGAAGAAAAACTTAAGAGTCCAAAAACGCACGTGCTGAGAAGGATCCTGACGCTGCAAATGAGGATCCTGGAAGGGCTGAGGAACTTGCCTGAAGTCTTCGGTTTGCTCCCACCAAGCAGCAAGCAGCATAACCAGTTCACTCTTTCCTTTCCTTCAATTTATTTTTTTTACTGTGGTAAAATGCAAATAAAAGGAAGCTTACCACCTTAACCATTTTGTAAGTGTATAGTTCTATGGAATTAAATACGGTACATTCATAATGTCGTGCCATTATCACTGCCATCCACAGATGGGACCCTTCCTCTTGCAAAACAGCAGCTCTTGTGCCAATTAAACGGAAGTCCCCATTTCCCCTCCCTCTGGCCCCTGGAAACCAGCATCCCAATTTCTGTCTCCATGAGTTTGATGACTCTTGCTACCTAATTGAAGGGGAACTGTACAGTATTTGTCTTTTCATGACTGGCTTATTTCACTTAGTGTGATGTCCTCAAAGTTTATCCAAGTCGTAAAATACGTAAGAACTTCCTCCACCCATTTTTTAAAAAGACAAGGTCTCTCTTTGTTGCCTGGACATGAGGGCAGTGGCATGATGATAGCTCACAGCAACCTCAAACTCCTGGGCTCCTGAGATCCTCCTGCCTCAGACTCTTGAGTAGCTGGGACTACAAGTATGCACCACCATGCCTGGCTAACTTTTCTACTTTTTGTAAAAATGGGGTCTCATTATATTGCTGGGGCTGATCTCAAACTCCTAACCTCAAGTGGTCCTCCTGCCTCAGCCTCCCAAAGTGCTAGGATTACAGATGTGAGCCACTGTGCCCAGCTTTCCTTTCTTCTTAAGGTTGAATAATATTCCATTGTAAGTGTATGTAACATATTGCTTATCAATTCTTTGGATGGTGAACACAACAGCTTCACATTTTAGCTAATGTATAGCTTATTCTTTTTCCCTATGAAATTGCAAAGTTTACTGAATGAAAAAGAATTTAGTGCCTGAAAACATAACACATCAGAGGTGATGTTATAGACAGATGTGACCAAGTCAACTTGACTGACATCTTTGGTTTTTTTTTTTTTGAGACAGAGTCTCACTCTGTACCCTGGGTAGTGTGACATGGCATCAGAGCTCACAGCAACCTCAAACTCTTGGGCTTGAGCAGTCCTCTTGTTTCAGCTTTCTAAGTAACTGGGACTACAGGCTTTCACCATAATGCCTGACTAGTTTTATATTTTTAGTAGAGATGGGGCCTTGCTCTTGCTCAGGGTGGTTTCAAACTCCTGAGTGCCAGGATTATATGCATGAGTCACTGCCCCCCAGCCCTCATTTTTAGTCTTGTAATGAACTTTCTGTAGTTAGTACTCTGATTCCTACTAATGTTGTCAATAGTGAAAAACTGACTACTTTATAGGTCTCTGGTCCTCATGAGCTTTCAAAACCCCAAAGATTCTGGGGTAAAACAAGCAGAATTAACAAAACTCTGCCTAAGGGGGATTGACTTCAGATGCCTGTTTTTGCCTTCCAGAGTCATTAAGACAAAGTTCTCATATTTTCTCCAATTTCAATGTCAGGTGTATCCAGATCAAGT
>CAUYRH010025007.1:0-43897 GCA_963574655.1 Perodicticus potto | reverse complement strand
CCCCTCCCCACCCCCCAACCCCCCCCCCCCCCCACCCCCCCCCCCCACCCCCCCCCCCCCCCCCCCCCCCCCCCCCCCCCCCCCCCCCCCCCCCACCCCCCCCCCCGCCCCCCCCCCCCCCCCACCCCCCCCCCCCCCCCCGTCCCCGGCTCCGCCCCACTCCTGCCAGGAGGCGGGGCATCCCCTGTGTCCCCACCCACCATGAGTGAGGCCACCTTGGCTTCTCTAACAGTACCATTAAAGCAAAAAAAAAAAGCAGGTGTAAAGTGTTTCCCTGGAGTCCACGAGGATTGCCAGAGAGCTAAGAGCCTCTTACGCAGATTCGTTCCAAGCCATTTAGGCCCCTTCTATAAATAAAGCTGTAGACAAATTCGGGGGGGGGGGAGCATATTTATTTACCTGGTAGGTCCTAACGGCTCCTTCCGTGCGTTTAGCTCCTTTTGGGTGATTTTCGAGCGCTTAGCCCCTTTTCCCCGAGTTAGGCCGACTTCTGGGCGGCAGAGTGGAGTTCAGCTCCCTGGACCAGCAGGCGCCGGCGCGATGCGGCTCGCCCAGCGCTCGCTCCGATCCGGGCCATTAACACGGGCGGCAGCAGACGCCAAGAGGAAATTATTAATAAGCAGTGTCTGGAGGACTCCAAGCCAGCACAAACATCTCTAAAGTGGCTAAAAGATAGGGGCGGGAAGACGGGAGGGGAACTGTTGTGATGTTCGCAGAACAGCAGGGATAAAGGACAAGGGCAGAGACGGGTGGGACAATTCTCCCCCCGCTCAGCGTTCACCTGCTTTGATTTTTTTTAGCCCTGGATTTGTCTTGGTTCCAACTGTATGGAGGAAAGGGGGCTAGTCCAGGCTTTCCCCCCCCTTGGCACTATTGGTATTTGGGGGGCTGCATCCTTCTTCCCAGGGCTGTCCTGTGTGTTCCCAGACACCAACACACATCCCTGGCCTTAGCCCACATCATGCCACCAACAGCCCTCTGCCAGCATGACAGCCAGATTGTTCCCAGATACTTGCAAATGTCCACGAGGGAGAGAATCGCCCCTGGTTAAGAAACCACTAAGTTAGACATAGAGGTGAACTTCAAAATCAGTGCAGAAAAAATAGGAGAAGACCCTGACAGTTGACCCGGGTTCAAATCCCAGCCCCACCCCATTTCCAGGGTAACCTTGATGGAATTATTTCACATCTACCTCTCAATTTTTTCACCTCTAAAATGGGATTGTACTTCCCACCCAACCATAAAACATCTTAGTTAAGAGTTGAAGTATTGGCCAGGAGAGGTGGCTCCCTGAGGCTGAGGCAGGTGGATCACTGGAGCTCGGGAGTTTGAGACAAGCCTGAGCAAGAGTGAGATGGCATCTCTACTACAAATAGAAAAAGCAGCTGGGTGTTGTGGCAGACACTTGAGTCCCATCTATTCAGGAGGCTGGCCCCTAACCACCGGGCAGTGCAAGAGGACTGCTCAAGCCTAAAAGTTTGAGGTTGCTGTGAGCTGTGACACTATGGCACTCTACCCAGGATAACTCTCCCTCTCTCTCAAAAAAAAAAAAAAGGAGTTGAAACATTATTCACACAATGTCCTTAGCACAAAGCTTAGTACACAATTAAAAAGTTTTAAATTGCCTATTATTATTGTAATTATTTTTACTAGCACACATGCAAAATGGTCTCGGTCATAACCCAGCACTCGTGGACAGGTATCTCGACTCCTGTAACCAGTTCTTCTACAGTCTAAGAAGCCTTTTCCAGGTGGAGACTGATTAGCAATAACCATCTTCTACCCCAAAAAGGTGATATGTCAGGAAGACTAGATACAGACCCTTATATTACTTGCATCCATAGTGATCGATATTCAGTGACCACAGTCAACTCTTAAACAGAAGAAGAATATCCCAGAATAGTGAAGGCAGTTCCAGATTTCAGAATCCAAAAATAAGGTGGTGGAACCAGGCTCAGCCAGGAGCAGAAGCAGGACAAAGCTGGGAGCTGGGAAGTAAGGATTGATTCGTGCTGCTGTCAGAGCATGGCCTGGGATTAATGAGTGCCAATCTTTTTTTTTTTTTTTTTCTGACTTTTTTTTTCTTTTCTTTTTTTCTGTTCAAGATTCAAAGTCCCAGGAGTGAATGTGATTAGCCAGGCTGGTGCCCATGGTTAGCCCTAACCTGGGTGGGTAGCAGGCCAATTGGCTTGACAGGTCTACTAAGCCTGTACCCTGTAGAGAAAGAGGAAGGCCATTTAAAATAAGCAGGGGTGTGTCATTATCCCCACAAAGATCACGGGACACCAGAGGCTGGGTGAGCAAAAGACATCCATACTTTACCACCTGCCCTTTGCTGGGAGAACAGATGTGCGTTACTTCAGCACAGAAGGTGGAAATACTCTGTTCCATCAGTATTCACCTTACAGTTCACCACAAGTTCCTGAATGAGACTTCCATCCTTTAGCCCTGTCTGACATCCCAATAGAAGGAGAAGGCCACACTTACAGAAGATGCCTGGTGATAAGACTGTCATTCCCGCCCGGCTGAGAAGGCTGGGGCACATCGCGATCTGCCCACAAGCACTGCCCAGCATCGTCCCATCCCCCATGCTCTGAGACCTGTGCCCCTCCCACTTTCACTTCCTCACTGCACCCCACAGAGACAGAGCCTGGCCTCCCCACCCAGCCTTCTCCCACCTGCCACATATGCTCAATTCTCACCTCCGAATAGGAACGTGGGCTTCATCAAACCACACCTGGAAATAAGACTCTGGAACTAATTAATCTACAGTCTCCCTTATGAACTGAGCCTGCAGAGATGAACTGGAATGAACATGGCCTCCATGAGGCTCAGTGTCGAGCCAAGTGAGAATGAGGGCTGGCAGGTTCCAAGGCATCGATTTGTCAATACGTGAAACACAACCTGAGCGTCATTCTTTCTGCTAGGCTACCATTTATCCCGGAAGATGCTCTTGGCATGAACGCGTAGCATGAAAGCCTCCTTTAGATGGTTAGATGGCAGGATAAGGGAAATGTTAGACATGCAGAGAGAGAGGAACTTGGCACCCGACATTTATGAATATTTTAAATGTTGAAGGCGTACATTGCAGGGCTTACTCATTGCTTCTGGGGAAGGATCCAGGTAAACTCATTCTCAACACTATTCCACACAAAAGCCTCACCTTGACATCCTGTTCCTTCCTCAGAAAAGGATGGTGGAGCTAATTACTCTGACATAGATGGTATCTTTCCATTGAAAGGAAGAACAGTTTTAACGATACATTTGTGGTTTCTCCATCACAACATCGTGGGGGGGACAAAAATTGAAATAATAATTTTCCTAATGACAGAAGACTGGATCAGTTTTTCCATGAACTCAGAACTTGGCTATGAAACTTTAACAAAAAGGAAAGAAAGAAAGAAAAAAAGTAAATTGGGACACTCTGTTCCCCTTACAGAGCTTTTTATACTCAGATGAGCCTGAAAGAGAAATAAAAATAAGAAAAATAATCAGAGGTCATTTTTGTGGGCAGATTCCCACGCCAGGATTCCCTGCGATTTCTTCAAAGTAAACCTGATGCCCCTGCCGAGACAGCTCTTCCCGTGGTGCCCCCAACTCGGTCAACCCAGGTGACAAGAACAAAAGTCATTTAAGGCCGGGGCCTTCCAGCCCCACCAGCTTCCTCAGTTCAAGGTGAACCTAGACATGAGACCCTAAAGAAAAGAAACCATCAGAACTTCGATAATTTTAACCAAATGAGTGAAAATTCCTGTACAGAATCCAGTCAGTGTAAGAATCAGTTTGCCTTGTCGTTTCCCTTTTTAAATTTTAACTGACTGTGTGAAATATGTCTTTAGTTGAACCAGTTAAGATTCTCATGGGCCCTCCAAGAAGATTTTTTCCCAGACCATCACAGAAAGGAGGTGCTTTATTAAGGATAATATGTTAAGAAACCCAAACACTGAATTTTGTAATTAGACTTTGCACTCCGGATATACTTTCCCAATGTAGTTTATAGTTTGGTCTGGATCTTCGGCCTGGGTTGCTGAGTCCCACATGTTTCTGTACCTCACATGACCTTTCTTGAGGACATTTCCACCTGCTGGGAAGCCTGGGTCAGAAAGGCCTCTTCTTTGAAGCCTTCTCTAATCATTCCTGCCTCTGTTTTCCCTTCTCCTCCTTGCCCGACTCTCTAAAGAAGCATCTATTACTTCTCTCTTCATTGTCCATGTTAGGTGGACACCTGCTTCCCCCACCAGGCTGCCAGCTCCCATGAGCTAGAGCTTATAAGAACTTCATCTCCAGCACCCAGCTGGGATGGCTGCTTTCGGGACTATGTATTGTCAGTTGAGTGAATAAAGTTACTTGGTGGGATCAGCCTCTATGCAACACCCAGTCGAGGCCTGGGAGAAGACAGGGCATAAGAGAACATGTCATCACAAGTGGGCACAGCTGCCGATGGGGCAGTGCCGTGAGGAAAGGCCAGGAGACTCCTGTGAGGAAAGGCCAGAAGACTCCGGCCTGGGCAGCTGGGAGGCCCATTCCACAGGGAGGTCTAGGGCACCTCACAGGTCCTGTGGTGGGTTTGGTCTTGGTCTTAGGACCAATTCAAAGTTAACAAGCGGGAAGGTCCTCTTCTGTCCTGGCAGTCTCCCCTATCTTGGTGCTACCGGTCCCCAGGGTCCTCTCCATGAGGATAAGGGTGTACAGAGGGGAGAGAAATCAGCTCCAAGGCAGAGGGGAGGAACGGCAATCCGGGAAGTCTTCACAGAAGAGGGGCAGAGTTTATGTATCCATCAACACAGGAGCCCCCTCTGCAGAGCATGCACTCACCCCACCAGCCAGTCCCCTTCACGGCAGTGTCCCTCCTTTGTCTCCTGTGTCCAGCATTTGTCACGTGCCCCATAAACACATGGTGAGAATGACAACCATGCACTTAAAACCCCAACGTGGCCCAACTCGCTTTCCCTCTGGTGAGCCAGCACTTTCATAACTTACATCGCACTGTCTTGAGATGAGGTGCCTCCCTCCAGCTCTTTTGAATCCTTGCCTCTCCCTAGTTTTCCTTATTTATTTGCATTACTAGAAGGGCCTGGACATCCCAACCTCCAAAACTGTGAGAAACAAACAGCAGGGTCAGCAGCAAATGGGTTCTTTGCTCATGAGTTTTCTATGCTGATTTGTTCCTTCTGATATACGTTAAAATAGAAATATCACCTGCCAAGAGGTCTCTGTTACTACCTGAAATTATCTAACCTACTGATCCAGGGATCCACGTTCCATGTTGGGAAACGCCTTTGTATTCCTTCTGTCTAAAAGCAGAGTTGAAATAAAACAAGTCATGGAAGAAGCCCAAGTGCTCATCGACCCATGAATGGATTAATAAATTGTGGTATATTTAAACCATGGAATACTATGCAGCATTAAAAAATGGAGACTTTACCTCTTTTATGTTTACATGGACAGAGCTGTAAAATATTCTTCTTAGTAAAGTATCTCAGGAATGGAAAAAAATATATCCAATGTATTCAGTACTACTGTGAAACCAATTTATAATCACTCACACTTGCATATGAAAAATGAAACACAACCATAGCCTAGGATGAATGAGGAAAGGGGAGGGAGAAGGAAATGGAGGGGGGTGGGTCAATAGAAGGAGGGTTAGTAGGGAAACCACACCTAGGGAGCATATTGCGAGTACAAGTTGGATCTATCAGGTGTAGAACATAAATGTCTTAATGCTGTAATTGGGCAAATGAGGGGAGGGCTATGTTGATTAGTAGGATGTAAGCACTCTGATTTGTACAAATAATCAACACATTGAATCCCATAATGGCATAAATGTATACATGATCTATGTACAAATGACTTAATAAAAAAAAAAACTTGTCATTTGAGTGAAGTCACTTTTTTTGGCCAGTGAATCAGCATTGACAAAACCAGTGTGTCTTCTTACAGCTTTCCAGGTGTCAGACTTAAAATCCCCTCTGATATTCCATCTCTCAATCCCAAGGAGCCCAAAATTGTGTTCATTTTTTTCTAATCTACTCTCCCCTCTTCCCTCAATCTCCAATCTCTCTCTCTCTCTCCTGACCTAAACACCAGGTGCGGTGAGCCAGTATCACCAGAAGCTCAACTTGTCAACCACTTAATTCATTCTGAGTGGACTCTGGAGCAGATGGCCATGTTCAAAAGCCAGCCCTACCACTCAACACCTGTGTAATTACAAGCATGTTGAATGCTTGTGTGTGCCCGGTCTTATCTGTAAAATGGAGATAATACTACTTATCTGATGGTCAATGAGTTGTGTCACCCAAAGTTCATGTGTTAGCAACTTAATCCCCAATCCAGCAGCGTCAAGAAGTAGAGTTCTAAGAGTTGACTAAGTCATGAAGGGCTCTGCCCTCATGAATAGATTAATACTGTTATCATGGGATCAGTTAGTGACTGAGGAAAAGGATTCCTGTGAAAGAATGAATTCAGCATCCCCGCCCCTCACCTTCCACCATAATAAGAAGGCCCTCAAAACATGCCAGCATCTTCGTATTGGACTTCCCAACCTCCAGAACTGTGAGAAGTAAGTTTATTTCCTTCATAAATTACTCAGTCGGTGGTTTTTGTTATAGGAACACAAATCATACTAGCAGACACATCTAGAACAGTGGTTGGCACATAAACTTACCCAGTATGTGGGAGCTACAACTTTAATTATTATCTATTATCATATCCCACTAAATAGGTCTCTTTCCTCAAATATCCCATTCCTTGGCAATCTCGAGTTCCATCACTGCCTTCCTCCACTGTCACCCAGCTCTGCTCTCTCTCCCTGGGAGGAGGCCCCTGGCTTCACTCCCTTCCTAAATCCTGCTGTCATTCCTGGACCAATCTCCAGTAACTTGGTTCCCAGCTCACAGCGCCGCCTTCCTGCAAATCGCATCTCTCGGGCCCCCGTCCGTCCAGCTTGGCTTGGATGGCCTTTCTGCTCCTCTGCCCTGGAACATCCAACGTTCCCCAATGTCCTGCCTTCCACGTCCTGCCACCTGCAGCTCCCGGACACCCCCTCTGCAGTGTCCTGGCGACAAATCTTTGCTCCCCTCCCTAGGGGGGTGCTCCCAGACACTATGGGACATTTCCCAGCTCTCTGGCTCTTCCCTGTTCTACTCACACTTCAAACCCAGTTAAAGCCCCATCTTTTCTTGGAAGTCTTCCCTGATCACCCACTTACATGACTAAGTCCCCATCTTTGTATCACAGACCTCATTCTCAATACCACTCTTAGGACCCAGGGAGCTGGCATGAGACAAACTCATTTATTATACCACACCCCTTACAGTCCCAAGGCTGAGAAAATGACCCAGCTAACCCAAGGCAGCCCTTCTAAAGGCACTGCAGTTGGTCCAAGTGAGTCAGCTAAGCCAATCGGACTCCTTCTCAAGGCCACTGTGATTGGTCCAAGTGAGTCATCTGAGCCAGAGTCCTTCTCTAGGCCACTGTGATTGGTCCAAGTGAGTCAGCTGAGCCAATCAGAGTCCTTCTCTGGGCCACTGTGATTGGTCCAAGTGAGTCATCTGAGCCCATCAGAGTCCTTCTCTAGGCCACTGTGATTGGTCCAAGTGAGTCAGCTGAGCCAATCAGAGTCATGCCTAAGGAATTTCTAACTGCAGCTGGTGGGAAAAGCTGCTTTCCTTTATGACCACAAGCTGGGAAGGTCCGGATGAGGTTCTAGCCTTGGAGAGAAGCTGATGCTGAAGGAAGCTAGTCAGGGAGGTGAAGACAGAAAGTCCTGAGAGTATCAAGTGTCTGGTTCCAGATTCCTCTGCCCTCTCTGTGGTTTAACATGAAAACGACTCCAGAATCCTGCAAGTAAATAAGCACTCTGCCTTTTCGCTAAAACTACCGAGAGTTGGTTTGTATTTTTGGTAAAGAACCCTGACAGGCTGCGCTTTACAATCCAGCCTTCGATAAGTGAGCTTATTTTTGGCTTTTAGCTGTTCACCTATACGAATCGCCTCTCTCTGTACAGAAGAGGAACATGCCTCACGCTTCCACAATCTTGGGCACAAAGTGGATGTCCCTTAAACACTTTAGGCCCACAGAATAGGTTACAGTTGGTTGGAAAGTCCAGCTGCAAACCGGATAATTCTGGATCATCCAGAGCTAGCCTGCAAGAGCACCAGTCACAAACGTGCAGGGATTGAGTCACAGAGAATTATGGCTTTCTCGGTAAAGGTTGCTTAAAACAAAAGCCCATTTATCTCCCTGCAGAAGACATTTAATCAATTTACATGAGGGATTTCGAAATTAGTCAGTCTGTAATGAACTATGAAATACTGATTAATGCATTTTTGCAATGTTTGATTAGAAACTTAACATGTATGCTAGCACGTTTTTACCATTTACAGCATTTACATGTTAATATTTTGTTTCTCAAAATTGCCAGAATAGATGTTCCAAATAGCAGAACTGAAGGGTATTTGTGGTTAACAATCTTTAAATGGTCTCTCTACTGGGAAGTGCTTCTTGAAGCTGAACAGGTAATTCACATTTAGGGGGCGAAGTGGAAGAAGTAACCCAAAGGAGAATTTTCAGTGTGGAGTTCAGACTGTTAAATTATTTGGGAGTCCTCTTTAGAATCCACTAGAAAAAGGAGCCAGCCGATCTCTCTCCACCCAGGTCCTTCCTTAACAATAGGCATCCTCTGAAAGCGGAAGCAATCCTGATTTTACAAAGGCATAAGAAGCTGAATTCTTTTGGCCAGAATCTGAATATAGCACAGCAGACAAAAGTTTTTAATATATTCCTCCCCAGGCCAAATAAATTCGTTGAATATTATCTAGAAAAATTTAAAAATCCTCTTGAACATACAGAGGTCACCTTTTTAACTTTCTGAGAACATCTTTAAAGACTTTTTGTGTCTGTAAATCTCGCAGAGAAGGCAAGTTGAGTGAGTCTCTTTTATATAACTGGAATTCCCTTTCTCTTGCTAAGATCAAAGGGACTCAAAGCATCAGGTGACACTGGCTGCACAAAAGGGAAAATATGTTGAATCACAATAATCCAATCCATCGGACGGATGATCTCCTTAAAATTACTTAAAACAAACCCCATTTACACATTTGCGGAAGATAGCTGAAAAGGGGAATTGACCAAAAAAATAGTGTTAAAAGTTGACTATTAAAAATTTTGAACATGGGGTGGTTCCTCTGGCTCAGTGAGTAGGGCACCAGCCCCATATACTGAGGGTGGCAGGTTTAAACCTGGCCCCGGCCAAACTGCAACAAAAAAATAGCTGGGCATTGTGGCGGGCGCCTGTAGTCCCAGCTATGTGGGAGGCTGAGGCAAGAGAATTGCCTAAGCTCAGAAGGCAGAGGTTGCTGTGAGCTGTGATGCCACTGCACTCTACTGAGAGTGACAAAGCGAGACTCTGTCTCAAAAAAAAGAAAAAAAATTTGAAGATGGATCTCCACAGAAGGTTTCTAAGAGCCCCAAGAAGGCGAGCTTGGCCCCAACCATGAGATTACTGGCAAATGCGGGCTTTGGAAGATGCTCCAGTGGAAACCACATTGCTCCCACAGAGCTCGTTAACTCCAAAACAGAAGCAGGTAAATGTGTTCACACACAGGTAGAAGAGGAGGCCCTACGTGTGAGTTCAAGTGTGACAGTGCAGAGTGAGAGAAACAAAACCTAGGGTCATCACAAGTACAGGCAATTATCTCGCATTTAGATTTTAGGCCTCTCTTAGAATTAAAAAAAATAATAATTATTTTGCAGGATCACCATTATCCTGATTCATTAGCAAGGCATACTTATTAGAGTTTTAAAATAACCAGGATGCCGGACATGTACAAACATGTTTCTTGCTGTCATGACAACTAAGTAACAACAATAATGCTCACATCGGAGTGACTACAGGGAGCAAACTTATTGTGCCTGAATATAGATAAGTTAATTATGGAGTCATCAAAAGAACAACAGCTCTGTCAATGCAGATGACTCCAAAATAATCAATATCAACAATCGGGTTTGGTAACTGGCTATTTGTTTCCAATATGGGATCTACCTTTGGTCTATATGGAAATGCAGCTGGCTTCTCAGCCAGCGGAAAGGGAGGGAAAAAAAAAGAAAGAAAGAAAGAAAGGAAAATCTTTCAGTTTAGAGTTGGTGGTTGTCAGTAGCAACAAATAATGGAAAATTGCCATCTGGCTTCTTCTTTTTTTTTTTAAATGAGATTTGAATAACCAATTTAATAATGGATAGAGCACTTGCTTACAGAAATAATCCATTGTCATTGCTTGGAAAAAAATAAAAACTTTGGCGCGGAAGACAAAGCTGTGCCGTGTGACTATAGGTAAAGCAAATAAACGTCTGTGTGCCTGCCACAATTTTTATTTTCACTGCTGGCTTCACATAAACTGGAGGATAACTCTTTCTTCTACATGCTTAGCTTTTCACATTCCGTGCTTAATAATCAGGACGGAATCTACGGAGCAGTTGGCTTGCTACAGGCATTCAGCTCTGCTGATGGTTGGGGGAGAAGGGGACACGCAAATGGGAGATTTTTTTAACACATTTTTTTTCCTCATCCTCATGTGACAGGTCTGATTTCAGCAAAGGAGAGCAAGTCAGGCCGCACCTGGCTATGGGGTGTGTGTGCGCGTGTGCTTGTGAGTGTGAGCATGTGTTTTCTCCATACACCTGCACCAGAGGGAAAAACTACTCAGGAAAGGAGAACTGGGTGACACCAGAGATCAGGTGACTCATGCATTTACATGATAAAAAATGAAAACAGCAGGAAAGGTATTCCCACCCTAAGCAGAAAGCAGAGGTGATGACACCAGCTTGTGTCACGTCATGTCATTATGTGGGGTTTTTTTTCTTTAATGAAATATGCATGTCCCATGTCCCGTCGGCCTCGAAAGATCCTTGAATCTTTTACTAAAAAATTCACCATGTGGTTGGAGGGAGAAATAAAAGGAGACTTGCAGGCCCCGCCACTTTGGGAAGTGGCACTGAGGCTGCACTGGGATCTCCCCGCCCGTCTGAGTGGAAGGTGGGGGCTTCCCCCTCCTCGGCAGCCTGAGAACCAGAGTGTTTGGAGAAGGATAGCCCTGCTAAATTTCAGTCGTGGCCTGTTCTTTTCTTAGAACTGCTGTGAGTTTCTCCTTGGACTGTGTCATTCGCTAAGGCCCCCTCTGCGGTTTGAGACTGTTTGCCCCTTCTCTGGCTGAAATCTGATTACTGTTCACCTTCGCCCTTCCCTGAGCCTGTCTTTGTCTCATTTACGCTCCTAGGACCTCCAATGACTAAGCCCCTCCCTGGGCTGGGGTTCTGTTAACTCCCGTCCTGAGCAGGGAAGTTAAAGCTGGGTCACTCTCATCCCAGAGACTTTCCCTGGAACCAGCCTGGGATGCCAGCACTCCATTGACACCAGGGCTCCACCGCCCCGTCATTGCCTTAAGTCCTGCCATGGCCAGCCTGATTCACTCAAGGCCTCTGCAACTGCCCCGTCGCCTCCCCGCAGTGGGTTCTTGCAAATTCTCTAGCCAAAGCCCCATGGTGACCAGACATTATGGTGCTGCAGAGCCCTAGCCTAATTCCTGGGAACAGCAAGGCAGCAGACTGAGGCTTTCCACCTCCCCGCAGTTATCTGAGTGAGCCATCACCTGTCACCTCTATTCTGTGTAGGTGTACAGTCCTGCCAGGTCATCTTCTGTAAAGGGGAAGACTTGGGGAAATTCCAAACACTTTCTTATCATTGCCAACAGGTTCAATCCAAGCAGAAGCCCCTTGTGCTAGAGAGAGAGAGAGAGGTGTTTTCTACCTCACCAGCCCAAACTGCTTACCTTACTCACCTCTCCAGATACCCAGTTGCTCCCCTCACCTCAATAGCTTCAACCTCCTCCTTCCCACTGGACCCTGCTGTCCACATTCACCCTGTCTTGAAGAGGAACAAAAATCGCCCTAGACGCAGTCTCCTAGATACTGACCAGGCCACCAGATACTCAGGGCACGAGTCCAAGAAAGACACTCGTGATTCCCGGGCCTTCCGCAGCCTGAGAGCTGCCATCTTTAAGGTTATATCTCAGTGACTTCCTCCTGACACAACAATGACTGTTTCTCTGGGTCACCATCTTCCTATGGACATCACAATAGGTGTTGCCTTGGGTTTCCATCTTCTTCCTAACATCATAATGTTTGTTGACGTGGGTTACCGCCTTTAAGCTTAATCTTAGTGACTTTCTCTTGCCATTATAATGGGTGTTGCCCTGGTTATCATCTTCCTTCTGACATCACAATTCGTGTTGCCCTTGGTTACCATCTTTAAGCTTAATCTTAGTGACTTAGAGGGCAGGTGCATCATTTTGCCAGGGCTGCCACAAGGAAACACCAGAGACTTGGGGATGGGAGGGGCCTTACACAAAACAATTGTATTTCTGACAGTTGTGGAGGTGGGAGGTTCAAGGTCAAGGTTTCCTCTGAGGCCTCTGTCCTTGGCCTGCAGACGGTGGCCTTCTGGCAGTGTCCTCATCTGGTCCTTCCCCTGTGTGTGCCCATCCCTGGTGCCTCTCTGGGAATACAAATTTCCTCTGATAAGGACACCAGCCAGGCAGGATAAGGCCCACCCCAAATGCTGTGTTTTACTTTAATCACCTTTAAAGGGCTTATCTGTTTCTAAATACAATCACATTCTATAGCACTGGGAGTTAGCAGCATATAAATTGGAGGGTAGGGGTAGCCCAGATAGCAGAGGAGGACATCCAGAGGGGAAACATGCGGAGTGAGAAAAGGGGGAGCTGCACATGCCTAGGGGCCCAGGAGGGGAGAGAAGGAGATAGTGGATCCCAAAGGCCAAGACTGGAGGGCTGTGAGCAGGCGAGGCCGAGCACACACTGCAGGTCCACAGAACAGGGAGAGCAGAGCAGAAATCCTGAGACCACCCAGGGGTCCTCTGGTCCCTGGTGCCTTTGTAAAACGGAACCAAGCAGGGCTGGGTACAGAAGTCAAGTTACTGTGGTCTGAGCAGCAGGTAGGAGATGGAAGAGCAGAGGCTGACGCCACATGGGAGAGTCTCGTGAGCAGTTAATTAATAAGGAAAGGCCAGTGGGAGGGCAGGGCCTGGACGGGGGTACTAAGGGCTGGGGCAGGGCAGGGGAATTGTAGAGGAAATAAAACAAAAGGACTAAAACTATTAATAACATTATGGATATGATTTATAACCACTATGGCTAAAAATCAAAAATATTAGCATTCAAAAAAAATCATTCACAAACTGAAATCAAGTTTGTTATAACTATCACTGTAATAGCGATCATTCTTATTTATTTATCAGAGATCCTATGGACATGTTACAGTTATCTTTTCATGGAAGTATCATTCCTGTTGGGTGTGCAGTGGCTCATACCTGTAATCCCGGCACTTCGGGAGGCCAAGAAAGGAGGATCGCTTGAGCTCAGGAGTTCGAGGCTAATCTGAGGAACAATAGTGAGATTCTGTCCTATCAAAAACAGTATAAAATTTTTGAAAAATTATCCAAGTGTGGTAGCACACACCTGTAGTCCCAGCTACTTGGGAGGCTGAAGAGGGAAGATTGTTGGAGCTCAGGAGTTGAAGCTCCTGCTGTGAGCTATGATCAGAACACCACGTGCCAGCCTGGGTGACAGGGTGATACCTTGTCTCTGGGGAAGAAAACTTTTTAACTGAACAAATGTAAAAAGAAAAGAAATTACCAAGTCTGCCTGGACTTTTTGGCTATGAAATGGAAGACAGGAAAACTCCAAACATGGTTTTCTTTGTGTGTGTTTTGAGACAGAGTCTCACTCTGCATCCCTGGGCATCATCACAGCTCAAGGCAACCTCAAACTCTTGGGCTCAAGTGGTCCTCCTGCCTCAGCCTCCCGAGTAGCTGGAACTACAGGCACCCGCCATAACACTTGGACAATTTTTCTTTTTTTAGTAGAGACAGGGTCTTGCTCATGTTCAGGCTGGTCTCAAACTCCTGAGCTCAAGCAGTCCACCCACCTCACAGAGTGCTAGGGTGATAGGCATGAGCCACCGCGCCCCGCCTAAGGTGTTTTTATGCCCTCATCTTCACTAATGGATTCTGTTCGAGACACAGCCCCTACTTAGCTAATGACTTGCCAAGACCACAGAAACACAGGCAGGTCCGGCACTTTAGGTGGGTTCACGGCTTCTCCTGAATTCAAACTGGTTGTTCCTGGAGGACATTGCCCACCTCATGAGGTCAGGGTGTTACTGTCTCACATTTTAGGTAGGTACCCAGGGAACTGCTAATCCCAGTAGCCACATTTACATATGGATTCAGACCTGTGGCAGATGAAGTGGCTTGACAGGGGTTTGAACCAGAAAGTCAGTTACTAACATGTCTAAGAAATTAATCCTCCTTAAGAGAATAACTCCTACAGGCAGAAAAGATTTGGCTAGCGCATGTAAAGACAAGGTCTTCGTTCTCTGCTCACATCAGGCAAGAAAGTCCTTAGTAAAGATTTTGTTAATGCTGTAGATAGTATCTAGACCTGTGGAAAGGGTCTCTGGGCCTCAGGACCTCTGGTGTATAAAAGCTGCTTACACAATAGAAGTCGCATCAACCTTGCAACAATGAAGAAATTGGTGGGGCTTTGATGGGGTAAGAGTTTGGCCATGTCTCAGATTGGGTGGTTTATGTGAAGGCATTTGTCAACTTCTTTTCAACCTCATTTTACTTGGAAGTTTTGATTCTGCTCTTCACAGGCAAGAAAGGAATTTCCTGGTATAGGGTGGTTACCAACACCTGTAACCACCCCCCCAAAAAAATAATATGCAGAATAAGCAAGGCAGACGTGATGCCATTCTGCAAGGAGAAAGTGATTGACTCAAGATGGGGTGATAAAGATCAATTGCCTTGGCTTGGAGTTATGACACCAACCAAGTTACAATGACATTAGCACAAAGAGAGAGACACAAATCCATTACAAAGATACAATCAAATATTCAAAAAAGCCTGGCATGCTCATTACTTATTCATGCTAATACAAGTATATTAAGAAATCTAAACAGTGTTAGCGCTCAATCACTCACAAACCAAATGAGGTTTTGCATTTATCAGACCCCAGTCATCAGGGCCGGGTGTAGCTGTACAAAGGTGGTAATGTGACATAACACAACTGGAGATATTTATATCAGCCTACATGGACGGAGAGATACACTAGGATTTATTAAACTGAGTAATGCCATCACATTCTCAGAGCAATAAAAGAAATAACTACAGAAGTCATTCCCCCCAGACAATAAGATTTACCTTTGCAATCTCTTAAAGATGTTGTATCTGTTTCCAAAGGGTCGCTGGCAGCATTTCCAAACTGAATGAACTATTTACAGATTAATTTGTTCAACAAAGGACAGGGTACCCAAAAGCAGGTTCCCTCGTCAGAAGCCAGCGGCAGACTCTCAGCCTTTCTGCTCCGGATCACTCCATGCATAGTCTAGCGTACTCCGTTTTCTCAAGGACCGCTGTCTGTGCTGACAGGTCCCCAATTTTCAACAAAGAGAAGGCCATTTGGGATAGTGGGGACCGTCCAGTGGTGCTCAAATGCATAGAAATGGAGGAGCCTGGGAGAGTATTTAATAAGATCCACGCACAGCATGAAACAGCAGAATATTCTTGAACAGTGGTCAAGCCAATTGCTGCATTATGAGTTTTGCTGTTCTCTACCTCTCAGGAAATTTCTACCCCACAGCCACCCCAGGCTGCTGACAAAATGCTCCACCTTGTCTCCCTCCATCTTCTCGACCCTGTTTGGTGGCTTTTCCTCTTCAGGTCCATTACATTGCCGTCACCTACATTTCTATTCTTATCTCTGGACCTTCACTCTCCCCTCCTCTCCCCAGCTGACCTTATCCATGCCCGCAGCTTTCATGGCACAGATGCCCCGGGACTCTCAAAATTGCAATGGCCCAGACCTCTCACTGAATCTCCGAGCCCTGTGCCCACTTCCTCCCCACAGCACCACCACCCAGCCACCCAGCAGGGTGAGTCCCCTTCAATTCTCCATGAACTTTAAGGATGAGTCACCTGCAAGGTATCTCCACCCCTTCCATTCTGTCCTCCCCAGAAATGCCCAGGTACAAGAAGTCCACAGCCTCTCTCGTCCACGGGTACAATCCCATCCTGTCTCTTCTGCCGCCCTGAGTGATCTTTCTGGAACATACCTTCTTGTATCTTGCCACTGTCTTGCTTTTTAAATGGCCATAGATGGCCAAAGAGTGAGGTCCAGCATTTCCCGATGCCCGTGCTGGCTTTCTGTTCTCATTAAGAAGGTGTCCTCGGCTTCGTAGGCTTTGCCTGAAGCCTAAGTTACAATCACATGGGGAAAATGCTATAGGGGTCCTGCCCAGAGATCAGTGTCCACTGAGACCTGTGGAAATTGGTGGTGATCCACTGAAGAAATATAGAGTTAGAAGCAACAGTCAAGAAAGATAAGAGATATAAAGTGGAATTAAAAGTGGGAGCTCAGGGGTCCATTGCCCATCGTGGGATTCTGGCAATGGCCCAGAGTGTTTGCTCAGCTCTGATTTTATTTAAGTGTATTTGCCCAGAGGGTAAGATGAGGGAGGGAACAAAGACGCCAGGAGTTTCTCTGATTGATCATTTCAGCTCCTATTGTTATTATTAACCTTAAGGGTGGCCTTCAGTAATCTGAAATCTGAGCCTTGTATTGGGAGACCCTCCTGCTTGAGGTCACACACACAGATTTCTAGGAAGGTCTTAAGCTCCACCAGTTCTCTGTGGAGTAAAACACCACAGTGTTAATCTCCTCTGAAGGATCAATGGGAGGGAGGCATTTCCCTCCCATCACCACCACAGAGGATTTTCCTCTGCTATAAGGGATGTAAGCTCTTCTCCCTGAGCTCGAGTTACTCCCTTGCTCTCTGCCCCAGGCAAATGCAAATCTCCACAATGGGTATCTGCTTTGCCTATTTCATGAGCAGGAAATGCCCTCGGAGATGTACTTTTCTAGGACTTTCTGTAATGTCTTCTATGGCCATTACTCTCCTCAGAGTGCTCACAGACCCAGCAGGGTATTTATAAGCTGTATCCCCAACAGGCTAGAATTTCAGAAAAGGCAAGAAGCTTGCTAGCAATGGCTAGCTTAAATGTAAACTAGCTGACTTTTCTTTGTTCTGAGTCACTCAGCTTACTTTTTAGTTTTCCTCTTTTTCTGGGGGTTCTTTCCTTTGCCAAGAATGGGTTCTTCTGCCCCCATTCTCCCAGCAACACACCATCTCCCCAAGGGACCCTCACTGGCCCATTCCCTTGCTTGCTTGTGTAGCCACAGCCTAGACAGCCTTCTTCCTCCCTCCACTGGGGCCTAGCTCAAACTCTTCTGGGGAGACAGCCAGAATCAGTCACCTCCACCTGAGTTGCTCAGGCCCTCTTTGCCCTCCTCCCAGTGGCTCCCAGTGACATGCTGATGTGGCTCCCCAGTGAGCAGCTAAAGGACTAGCACTGCCTCCCTCCCCTCCTGCAGTCCAGGCCTTGCCCATTCCTGGCCCACAGCCCTGCCCATCGCTAGACTGTCTCTTTTCCCTCCATTTCCCTTCAGCGTGTGGTGGCCAGGACTGAGAGCCATGTCTGACCAGGGCTAGCCTGGTCCCAGGCAGAGGGAGGGTTCTTTCTCAACAATCCATGCCACAGTCAGGTCAGCCATCTGGAAGAGCAGGGCAGCACTGTGCAGACCACGCTGAGGAAGAAGCACAGGAAAGTGACACCCCTCTGCTGCCTCCTAGCCATTCAGAGTCTAACCAGACAATCCCAAGAAGTGATTTCAAGGGACATCAAAGTCAGCCTGTGCTGCACAGTCCAGTCAAAGGCCAGTTCTGGAGTGAGGGATTGGGAACTATGGGTTCCAATTTGGCTAGATGGTGTTGATGGTATGCCCTTCCCTATAGCCTAAGCATCCTCACCTGAGCAAGTCCTCCAGGTCGGGACGCTGGCTGGACATCACAGGTATTGTTAGAAGGTAAGTTTCACGTGGGCTGAGACCCTAATGTATCCCCAATGTCTGGTGCTTAGAGAGCACTCAGCAAATGCTTACAATGGAAGGAAGGAAGGAAAGAAGTGAGGGAGGAAGGGAGGAAGGAAGGGTGAGAGGGAGGGGGAGGAGGGAGTGGCGGTCTGCCTCCTTGGTTTACTCCCTCATTTTGATGGAGCACAACTTCCTATAGCTTCCTGATTCAGGAGGTAAATTGGTTGAAAGTTTCTATGATTTAAAATGTCCTTATTATATTTTCACACTTGATAGATAGTTCAGCTGGGTAGAGAATTCCAAGATGAACATAATTTTCTTCCAGTGTTGTTGGTGAGAAGACTAAAATCCTCTCTCCCTCTCTCTCTCTTTCTCTCATGCACCAATATGTGTGCATCTTGTGGATTTTTTTCTGTTTCCATTATTCATACATTCCATGGTGATGGGCTTCCAGTGAAGACTTAGGCTCATGCATTGGACTAGGCTTCCAATGTGCACTTGTCACACTACAAGTGTTACAGGAAGTTTTCTTGCAATATTTCCTTGATGACCTCCTCTGCTTTATCCAACCTCTCTTTCTCTCTTCCATTTGTAATCCCTATTATCCAGATCTTATATTTCCTAGAGCAGCCCTTTAATATTTCTTTAATCCTTTATCTTCGGTCGCTCAGCTTCTCAGGTGATTTCCTCAAGCACATCATCTAGCTGCAAGGATTTGAGACATCCACTGGCCATCACAAGTTCTTTTTCTTTTTTTAATTTCAGATTAATGTAGGGGGGACAAACAGTTACATTCCATAGTTTGCATTTGTAAGGTTGAAGTGTGATTTGTGAGTGTGCCCCACACCCGGGAGGTGTGCCGTATACCCATGTGATGTATCCGTTGGGTGGGAATTTACCCAACTTCTTCCCCCCACTTGAATGTCAATGAGTTTTTCTCTCAGGTGAGCACGTAGGGTTAATCTACTAGTTCCAATTTAGTACTCTGTGTGTGTGATGTTTGTTTTTCTATTCTTGTGGAAAAAACTCTTAATCTTACCAGCCTAGAGAAAGAATTCATGAAGCAACTGGCAATTGCAGCAACAACAAAACTAAATAAATGACATGAGCTTCTGCACAGCCAAGGACTCACTCAACAAAGCAGAAAGACGCCCTGCAGAATGGGGAGTCTTTACATGCTACCATCCAACAAAGGGCTGATAACCGGAATCTACAAAGAACTCAAGCAAATCATCACTTGTTCTTAGTAAAGAGAGCCAGAGCTCCCACCCACGGCTTCCCTGAGAAGCCTCACTCCACGCGGCCACCATTCAGTGAGCCCCTGGTCATTTGGGGGACTTCCATTGTTGCCCTGTTGTTTGTGTCCATCTCCTCAATCAGAAACACAAGGCCACTTCCCTGGGCAGGACGCCAGCCAAGTCCTCACCAGGAGGGCGCCCATCCCCAATTCATGACAGGTTGCTGCTTCTTGGTTACAATTCCCTGTGCACGTCTGTACCCAGAGCGTGCTGCTTTAGCCAGGTTCCTCGAGGCCATGGGCCTCAGACTACACACAGCTCCGTGGAGGAGCAGAGCAGATCCCAGACGCACTGACAGGGCTGGGTTTGATGCCATTTGTAAGCAGTGACTGATAAATCCAGAGCTTGGGATCAGATAAAACTTTGATGAATGGCTCCTCAGTGTGCTGTAGCAATGCCTACTCCTGTCTGTCCTGAGCCCCTGCTGCAATCAGCTTTGTTTTGTTTAATCAACAGCACAGGCAGTGATGCTTGAAGGCCATCACTGGTGAGAGATGGTGGAGATAGTCCCCTCCGGAAGGCACCGTGAACCAGAAAAGTACAAAAACTCACAGCCCTGTTCGGAAACTTGTGCCTGGGCTAACACGGCTCATCCTCCTCTATCGTGGGTGTTTGAATAGGAACAAAGGCGGCATTATAGGGGTCCCTGAACCTTGTGCAATAGTGGTTATCATCCAGGGCGGTCCCTTCCGGGGCTCATCTCAGCAGGTGTTATTCTGCCAATACCCGGAGGAAGTGACGCAGCAGCCCTGGCCGCTCCTCCAGAGCAGGCACCACCCGCTCTACTCCAACCTGTGAAAGCTCAACTCTGCCCTCCTTCCATCTGCAGCAGCCACAGTCACAAAGCCACCCCACCCCAACACCAGGAACACGACAAACCCAGATAAAGAAGTTGTCTGCAGATTCCAGCCGTCCGTCCTTGATCAGATTCACAGCATGCAAATATCTCCTCCCATTCCGATGGTCATCTGTGTGCTTTAGTGGTGGGCCCCTTAGCTGTGCACAGACTTTTAGCCTGATCATGTCCCATTTTTTTGTATTTGTTTATTTTTGGTGTTGTTGCAATTGCCAAGGTGGGGGGTCTTCTTCCTAAATTCTTTTCCCAGGTTGATAGTGTCAAGAGTTTTTCCCACATTTTCTTCTAGGATTTTTGTTGTTTCATAGCTTAAATTTAAATGTTTCGTCCAGCAAGAGTCAATTTTTATTGGTGGTGAGAGGTACAGGTCCAGTTTCAATCTTCTACGTGTGGCTAACCAGAACAATTTATTACATATGGTTTTACATATGTAAATTTATATACATATATGATTGTCTTTTAAAGGCATCAAGCAATTTTACTTCCTTTTTTAAGTCTGCATTTAGCTTTAAAAATAAATTACCACATTAATAAATGGTGGTACATGTACGCCATGGAATATTATGCAGCCTTAAAAAAGATGGAGACTTTACCTCTTTCATGTTTACAAGGATGGAGCAGGAACATATTCTTCTTAGCAAAGTATCTCAAGAATGGAAGAAAAAGTATCCAATGTACTCAGCCCTACTATGAAACCAATTTATAGCTTTTATATGAAGGCTATAACCCAATTATAGCCCAAGAATATGGGGAAAGGGGGGGAGAGGGGAGGATGGGTGGAGGGAGGGTAATTGGTGGGAACACAGCTACGGTGCATCTACAAGGGTACATGTGAAATTTACTAAATGTAGAATATAAATGTCTTAACACAATAACTAAGAAAATGCCGTGAAGGCTATGTTAACTAGTTTGATGAAAATATTTCAAATTGTATATAAAAACAGCATATTGTATCCCATGATTGCAATTAATGTACACAGCTATGATTTAATTTAAAAAGTTACCATTTTACATAAAATAAATATCAAAATACCCTTTTAAATAAAGAAGTTGTGTTGGCCTAGCAGAGAGGGCTGCACCTATCCAAAAGGGGAAAAGCAATTGAAAACCCAAAAAGTTCTTTAAAACTATGGGTGCTCTTGGGAAAGAAGTACAGAGAATCCTCAAAGAACTCAAAATAAACCTTCCATTTGACACCACTACTAGGCATCTGCTCAGAAGAAAAAAAATCATTTTATTATAACGACATTTGCACTAGAATGTTTATCACAGCTCAATTCGCAATCACCAAGATGTGGAATCAGCCCAGGTGCCCATCAACCCAGGAATGGATTAATGAACTGTGGTATATGCATACCATGGAGTAATATTCAGCTGTAAAAAAAAAGATGGAGACTTTATATCTTTCCACTAACCTGGATGGAGTTGAAACACATTCTTCTTAGTAAACTGTCACAAGAATGGAAAAGCTAGTGTCTCTCTCCTTCCTTCTTCCTTCCCTCCCTCCCTCTCTCCTCCCTTCCTTCCTACACTTCCTTCCTGACAGAGTCTCACTCTGTCATCCTTGGTAGAGTGCCCTGGCATCATAGCTCACAGCAACCTCAAACTCTTGGGCTTGAGCCATCCTCTTGCCTCAGCCTCCCTGAGCAGCTGGGACTGAGGTGCCACCCAAAACGCCTGGCTAGTTTCTGTATTTTTGGTAGAGACAGGGTCTCATTCTTGCTCAGGCTGGTCTCAAACTCCTGGGCTCAGGTGATCCACCTGCCTCAACCTCCCAAAGGACTGGGATCACAGGCATGAGCCACCACGGCCAGCTTGCCTTGTGTTTCTCTGCCCTTTGCAGCCTTAACCACAAATCTTGGTTAAAAAAAAAAAAAAATTACACAAGTTTGCAGGTGGATAAAGACAGACGGGGAGACTAGAGAGAGCCACGAACGTCTACTGCAATAAAGCCTCTTTTAAAAGCCTTGGGGTTGCATAGTCTACAAAACCAAGCCAAACCAGCCCTGCCCCTGAAGGAGGACTTGGGGAGGAAAACAAGCAGAGAAAGGCAGGGATGCAAAACCCAGCAGGCAGGCCCTGGGCAGGAAGAGCAGGGCTCAGTGAAGGCCGGGCAGGGTGACTGTGAATGGCGCCAGGGCCAAGCTCCTAAGCGGCTGGTTCTCTCTTTGGAGAGAGGGGCCTCAGATGGCACATAATGACCGTGTGCACCCAGATAGGCGTGTGGGGGCAGGGCACAGAGCCTGCGTTCCTGCAGCAGGGCTAAGGTCAACTCACGCACCTGTCTGTGGGGTGGCGCCAAACTCTCCACTACTGAATCCCGCTGGAGTGTCCCCCTGCCCCAGCACCGTGGGTCTCTACACCCCTCCTGGCACCCCTCCAGCACCCACAGACCAGTCAGGGCCGGGCGCTCCGGGGAGGATTCCAGGTACTGCAGCCTCCCGTGAAGGTGACAGGGGGAGCCCAGCACTCACCCCACCCCCAACACAAAGGTAAAATCAGGATGGAAACCAAAGGACCCATTTTTGTGCTTAATTTCCATTGATTAAAAAAATATGTAAATGCGAAGACGTTGACGCGATTAAGCCATCACCGTGGATTGTGCAATTATTCCTTTGATAGTTCATGATGGTTCAATTGGAGGCATAATGGACTATTATGCAATGACATCTTTGCCAAGTTTTTTGCTTGTTTTCCTCTTTTCCTTAATTTTCTTTCCTTCATCTTTCCTCCTTTAAAAAAAAAAAGAGAGAGAGACAGAATTTTTCATCTGTAGATCATTGACTCTTTAATGTCAGATTATTTACTCAATAGTCAATAACGACGCCTTTGGATTCATTATGGGCTATCGTGTAAATAGCTAATTGCATTAATTACAGCCTTTTTACAAATGTTTAGCTTGCAGCTCATCACACCCATGGACTGTGTAATCGCCGCTATCGGGGCTGATGGGCAGGCACAGCCCTGGGTGTCTGCTTGGTGACAGGGGGCGTCTGTTGCCTTTGATCCAACCTGACCAAGTTATAACCGCTCACCACATCTGTACATGTGTGTGCCTCTGTGTGCACACATGTGGGTGACTGTGTGTGCACAGAGAAACTATGAGTGTGTGCACTTGCTTATTACCTCACTTCGCACTTACAAAGATGAGAAGTGATTATTCCTACACAGATGAAAATTTTGCTTTGAGAAACATAAAGTTAATTTGCAAGAGAGGAAACACTCTATGGCTTAGGAAAAAAAGGTAACATATTCAGAGATCACGTGACCTATGAGGTATTTTTCTTTTGTAGATCATAGCTCAGGGTTTTGAGAACAGATTCAGACGCAGGAGTGTGTATAGAGCGAACCTCCCTGACGTAATCACGAGGCTCATGTCTTCCTGTAAACAGGACGGTGTGCTCATGGGCTGGCTTCCTAAGTACATAGGTCTTTTGGAAACCACGGTAATATCTTTCCCAGGGCTTCATGTCACTTGTACATTTCAAGTGAACTCTGATATAAGATGGACGAGGGCTGCCTGTGGCCACCTGGTGCTCACTTGTAGCCAGCCAAGTGTCTCCTTGGGTCACAGTGCCCATCTCCACTCCTGGGGACCTCTCTGAGCCCCTCACCGACCCACCCTCTGTGTCCCAGGCCCACCACTGCATTTCCCTTCTCTGTCCCCTGTGGTCCCCTTCCTGTGCCTGTCCCCAGCACCACTTCCCACTCTTCAGTGCTCAGACCACACTGCACAATTTCTATCCAGATTATCAACCAAGACAGATTGTTCTGCGCATCTGGGGTTCAGCAGTTTGTTAAGAATTGGAAAAACGATAATCTTTGTCACTCTTTCAAGACAGTGCAGGATCCCTCCCAGTGATCAGACTGAGTTGGTATCTTGACTACGGGGAAACGGTAATGGCGCTGTGCTCCCAAACAGCAATGTCTTCCTCCGTGGTGACAGCTAACCCCACTGCACCGGGGCACGAGGCCCTTCTGCAACACGTCCATCTACATGTCCACTAACGCGAAGACAGCATCAATTACACAAACATCAGAGCTCATACCATTTTCTCTTTTTGCCTTCAGACAGAGCCTCACTCTGTCACCCTGGGTAGAGTGCTGTGACATTATCTTACCTCACAGCAACCTCAAACTCCTGGGCTCAAGCAATCCTCCTGCCTCAGCCTCCCAAGTAGCTGGGACTACAGGCACCCATTCACCATACCTGGTTAGTTTTTCTATTTTTGGTAGAGATGGGGTCTTGCTCTTGCTCAGGCTGGTCTCGACCTCCTGAGCTCAGGCCATCCACCTGCCTCGGCCTCCCAGAGTGCTGGGATTACAGGTGCCAGCCACCAGGCCCTGCTTGTACTAATTTTAATATATACATTCCAAAATCTCACTTGCCTGGATATTATAAAAAGTACAAAATTACTAAGACTTCCTGAACTTACCAAAGAAAATGATTGCCTTTATGCATTAAAAGAAAAAGCTGGTACTGGAAGTTTATACAAAAGGTTAACTTCTGGCTTAGGTAAGATAGGCCAATGGTAATTCCTCTCAGTTCCCTTCTCCTTTGTCCATATCCATCTGTCTCAGATAATAAGATCTAGTTCCCCAACCATGTGTCAGAACTCAATCAGTAGACATACCACCCGAACGTACCCCTGCTATGCTTTTGAAAATCATTTTAAACATTTAAAGTCAGAAATACAAATATTAAGGGGTTAAACTTCAAACAACTAGAAAATTTATTTGCCCAGAAACCCTAGCCCTCAAGCACATTAGGAGCAAGCTTTTTTCAGTGATGCAGGAAAAATGCCTCAGATGTCCTCTAAAAGCAGGCGTGTGGCCCCTCGTGGGCATCACAGAAGTGGCCCTTTCCATTTGTCCAGTGGCATCAAAGTGCTGATGGCTTCAGGCCTTTGCAATTCCAGTTCCTGGAAGATACATTTTGCATGATGATGAAATAATGCATAAATGCCTCCCACTAACACAGGCCTCTTATTCCCGCACCTGCAGAAGGTTTTCCTTTTTTTGTTTGTTTGTTTGATTTTTATTTGAGCCAGAGTCTCACTTTGTTGCCTCAGGCTAGAGTGCTGTGGCGTCATAGCTCAGAGCAACCTCAGACTCTTAGGCTCAAGTGATCCTCCTTCCTCAGCCTCCCAAGTAGCTGGGACTGTAGGTGCCTACCACCATGCCTGGCTAGTTTTTCTATTTTTAGTAAAGACACGGTCTCCCTCTTGCTCAGGCTGGTCTCTAACTCCTGAGCTCAAGCAATCCACCTGCCTCGGCCTCCCAGAGTGCTGGGATTACATGAACTAACCACCATGCTCTTTTTGATTTGATAACTTTTCAAACACGAATGGTCAGTAACAATCCCAAAATAATTCTAAAGACAAAAGAAAATAAGTCCAGTTTAGGAAACAAAAGAAACTCAAGGGCTAGTTTAGAATGAGACATGACATTTATCATTCAACTAAAAAAGAATCTGAAGCCATCGCACAGCAAAGTCCTTTTCAAAAACTTAAGGAATAAATGGCACAGCTCTCACACCTGACGTGAGGAGCTCAGATCTATTCCGATGGTTTCACTGAAATTGGGAGACCAAGAGAAAGAAAGACAGGCTGCTTGCTATATGGGGGGTTCTGCATCTCCCAGGCTTGCTTGCACATTTCAGAAACCAAAGTCAAGGTAGTTTAAGGCAAAAAAAGAAAAAAATGGATTTATCAAGAATACCCTGTGTGTGCCTTACACAAACAGAACAGTGTGCTGGGTCTTGGGGGGGCCCAGAAGGCCCCCAGCCGGTCTTATCACTGATTCCCTCATCCCCTGTTTGCCTCAGGGTGGGGGGATTTGGTTGCTAACCATCCCCACTTTTCTTCTGCTGGAGAGAAACCATCTCCCTTCTACCTAAATCTAAACATTTTCTCATTGTCAAGTACCTATCCAGGACCTATCAAGGGTGCCCAGGGGATTACTGGAATAATAGATAACAGTCCCCCTCCCCGCAGGCCTAATGGGGTCCAGTGTGAGGGAGTTATGGAGAAGACGGAGAAAGAAGACGGAGAAATAGCGGAATGGGGTCGGACAAGAAAACAAGAGGTTTTCTCTACGAACCACCACAGTTTCCCTTGGTAATAACTGTGACCGTCTTTCAATTATCCACGACTGGGGTGCAGGTGGTACGGCAGCCAAAGGGACCACCTAAACCAAGGTCACAGACATTGTCATGCCCTTGCAGCACGGTCCAGTGGGACAGAAGGAAAGCCACAGTCCTGGACCTCAAGGAGCTTGGAGTCTCAGCATGGCAGGAAGGCAGAATAGATGCAATCGGCAAACTTGGTGACATCGACTGGGGTAACAGCCAAGGAGCGGAGCCTGGTCACTGGGGTGGTGAGGTAGCAGGTGGGGTGGAAGGGATTCATTTGCACAGCTCTCCGAGCAGGGCTGCAGACCACAAGCACAGGGGAAGAAGTAAATAGCAAAGCATGTGGCATGCAGGGTACAGCAACAGATCCACCTACCAGGGGGTGTCACGTGTCCCCTGAAATCCACAATGAAAAGGGGCTGTTCCCACGTGACTCTTCCAACAAGGGCAAATAAAGCTATTGCCTCTGAGACACAAGACAATTTCACACATACATCCCCCGAAAGACGGTCCGATGTGGACCTGGAATTCTGACGGGATCAGAGAAGCAAATATTCTTAAACAAAGGCACAGCTGGTCTCTTTGGCTGCTGTACCACCTGCACCCCAGTCGTGGATAATTGGAAGACGGTCACAGTGGAGAGCCCAGGACTCTGCCGTGAGATTTCAGGCCATTGTCTCTGCTATTTGTAGATGTTCTTTGAGTGCAAATCACTGGTTCAACATCAGGAGGTGGCAACGGCCACTGTGTGAGAAGCATCCTTCTTACACACCCCTACCGGGCGCGCAGGGTCACGCACCAGAGCCTCGCTGGTGGAATCTAGTCCCAATCCGTCGGTGGGCAGTGAGCATGGCACTCCTATCACGCGGGATTATTCACACCTCAAGTAATTTATGTCAGGGTTCTCTTAGAGATCAAAATCACATGCAGAGTTTTTTTTTTGGCAGGGGCTGGGTTTGAACCCACCACCTCTGGCATATGAGACCCGACTCCTACTCCTTTAAGCCACGGGCGCTGCCCCCCACATGCAGTTTTAAATGAGTTCATCACCAAAAATTTGTTTCCTGGCCAAAGTCTCAGAAACACACCAAGCACGCTATCTAATCAGAGTATTTGAAACTCTAGGAAGATTTCAAGGAATGTCCTAGCCCAGTGATTTTCAAACTCAAGTACGCAGCAGTGTCACCTAGGACACATGTCAAAAAGACCCTCAGGGGCCGTCCTCAGATTTTCCTATTCTGCAGACCCAGGGAACACACCTAACACCACAGATCGCACTTTGAGAAACACGAGGGCCCACCGGTTGGGAGACAGAAGCACGAAGGCTTTGGTGATTCCTGGAATTGCAAAAAAGTCAGGAAGAGCCGGGATTAGAACCCAGGGCACTGATGCTCAGATGCCTGTATCTAGTTCAGCAACTGCTTTTCTGGAATGCCCTCATGATGAATAGCTTCAACCACTAGAATATTTTATCTCTAATTCTGATAAGCAACAATTATTTCCCAGAGGGTGGGGCAAATAGAATATAAGGCAAAAGACAAGGATGTTTTATAAATAAGAAGAGAAGCTTCCGGTCCCGTATGAATCCACGCTACTTTAGTCTAAACTAAAGACAATTCTATTTACCGTTTTCTTTTTTATTTTTGCTTTGAAAAAGTTAGACTGAAGTGGACCCAACATTGCCAAAGCATATCAAATGAATGCCCGAGCCACGTTCTCTCTAAAAAGAATGCCGAGCAAACTTTAATGCAGATGAGCCTGGAACAATTTAATAGCTAAGTGATCCATGATTTTTCATAACATATATCCTCATTAAACAAGAGAGGAGAGAGAGAGGAGAGGGGGGAAAAAAGGAGACGCTAAGAAATATCTTTGAAAACCAATAGATCCGATGCCATTTCTTTTTTTCTTTTACCTAATTTTGCAGGTATCTCAGCGTGATCTGAATAAATTATGCTGACAATGCCATAATATAAATGATAAATCATCAACACAATTTTAGTGATAGATTGCAGGAAATGTAAATAATAACCACGACTGCTAATTGGCTCTCTTCTTGGGGACAAAGCTGTGAGCGGGGTGTCCCCGCCAGTCTGGGCTCATCATTAAGCATTTCTGCTGGTAAGCTGTTTCTGCTGAACTGGAGAGAGAAGCGCAGCCTCACACACACAAACCTTTGTGTGCAAGTTCTTCTGGCGAGAGCAAGGGGCTGGGAGAGAGGGAGCGGGAGTGGCGAGTCGCTGGCAATATTTCTTTGTCCCTCCAGCGAGCGTGCCAGTGGGCGGCAACTTGGCCTTGCTCACGGCCTAAGTTATGCCCCCTGGAAAAGCGGCAGAAAGACTCAAACAAGGAAAACCTCCTCGGTCCCGTGAAGTTGCTGAATCTTTCCAAAAAGCTCTTCTGACTCATTCTGATGTTCTTTTCCTTTTTTTTTTTTTTCCTGTGCTTTGATAACGATTTGATTACAACTTCATTTGACCAGAAACATAAGCTGTTTCTATGTGCCTCTTATTTTGAAAATACCTTGTTAGCGTTCATCATATGTTTACGGAGCTTAAAAATATATTTTGTTTCCTTTGCCCAAACAAATCCTTCTGCTTCCTGCCAGGGTTGAGCTTCCTCTCCGCAGTGTTCCCTCTGTGTCAAACAATGTCTTGGGGGAGAAAAATAACCTGAGGTGCAACAGGCCGGGGGTCTGCATCCTGGGGGCGCACGGGGCGAAGGCCATGGGCCTGGTCCCCACTCTTGGGGTCTTACGTTCTGGAGGGGAGTGGGCAGAGAAGGAAGGAAGAAACTAAACATAAAAGACTGATTTGAGCTCTGGTTGTATAAAGTGCTACAGAACAATGGGCCAGAGAGAAAGGGTATGATAAATAGTGTGAGGAGGCTCCCAAGAGCAGGTGGCCTTGAGTGGAGACCTGCAGATGGACCTGCATGGGAAGACCTGGAGAAGGCGTATTCCCGACAGAAGGGCAGCGTGTGCAAAGGCCCTGAGGCCGGAGCGGTCTATTGAGGGTGAGGGAGGGTTAGGGGTACACAGCAGGGGAAAAGAGGAATTTCCTGCTGCCCCACCCAGGCTCCCCGAGCATCACTCCACCCCCTAGTTGTCACTTCAAGCAGCATGCTCCATCCTCGGGGGTGTGACTTCTGGGTCCCGCCTATGAAACTGCCACACCCCGTCTTCTCCTAGCTCCTGGGACTGGGATTCAAGTTCATCCCTCCTCCAACCTGCTGGCTTCCAAAGAGTGAATAGGGCCACCCTACTTGGAGCCCGGCCAGCCCACCAGAGGGATCTAGCTCAGGGGCTGGTCCTGGATACTTCTTCCAGGGACTGGCCCTGGAGGATGGTTGCTATATTCACTGCCACCTTGGGACCCCTCCAAGATCCCCACCAGTCAAGGCGGCTGAGGTGCTCCCCACCCCACGCAGGCCCTGGCCTGCTGCCTCCTGTGTGTCGGTCGAGAAATCCTGGCGACTCACCGACCCTGGGGGTGTGAAACTGTCACAGGTGAGGCCTTTGATACCTCAAAATGGGTCCATCAGTGCATTTTTTGGCGATTTCCCTTAAGCAGTGGTATACAGAAAGCAACCTTCTCAATGGAAAGCTCTGAAAAGTAAAGAACTGGCCCTGAATATTTTCCTTTCAAATGGCTGGCAGCCCTGGTTCCTTTGACAAGCTAACTTGGACACTGGTGCTTGGACACTGGCACCCCAGAGAAGGTCCCACGGAGCCAACCAGCAGCCAAATAGGGGCGACTTTTACTGTCAGAAATCCCCACAGGGACTGTAGCCAAACAGTGGATCTGCAGCATTGATGAGTGACCATCATATCTAGTCTCTGTCACCCCCACCATAGTCAGATCCATTTATGAATCACCTACATAGGGCTCCAAGAAGCCTGGGACAGGGTAAGTGAGTTGGACTAACAGTCCCCATCACAGAAGTACAGATCCATTGGGGACAGACAGTGATGATGCAGACCAGCTAATTAAGTTCAGCATCGAGCCCAAAGGGAAAGTTACAAGTATTTACCTTAGATACAAGCAGAGGGGTCAGAAGAATCTGGTGGGACAAGAAGTGGGGAAAGAGGGCTTTATGTAAATCGAGATCGATTCTGCCGTTTGGATCTCAAAGGCTTCCTTATCCATGGGAGAGTCACCTCTGTTAGAAATAAAAGTCGAATAATGATCATTCTTTTATTTAACATTAAAAAGATATGCCAGGCCAGGCTCAGTGGCTTACTCCTGTAACCCCAGTACTCTGGGAGGCCACAGCAGGTGGATTGCTTGAGCTCAGGAAGTCAAGACCAGCCTGAACAAGAGTGAGACCTCGTCTCAACTAAGAATAGAAAAATTAGCCAGGTGTTGTGGCAGGCTCCTGTGGTCCTATATTCTCGGGAGACTGACACAATAGGATCACTTGAACCCAAAAGTTTTAGGTTGCTATGAGCTATGATGCCATGGCACTCTACACAGGGTGACAAAGAGAGACTCTGTTTCAAAAAAACAAACAAACATATGCACCAGACATCCAGTCCAGGAATGAGACGGCCTAGCCTCGTCACTCTCTGCCCCTGCCCTGTAAATACAAAACTCAGAGTTTGACTGACAATGTGGTTAGCTTCCCAGGTTTTTGTTTGTTTGTTTTATCTTCCATGTACTACCAGGTTAGATTTTAGAGAAGCCTTCCACCCAGGACTGCCAAGAAGCGTGCACACACACACCAACACACACACGAAAGTGAAGCCAAAGGATTGGGAAGCAGCCACCCAACACAGACGTCATGGGAAATTGAAACTCTGCTCTACAGCCTGGGCCTAGAAGAATGGTCTGATCCGTAGACATCAGTGGCAGGGGCAGAACCCAGATGGCCCAATAGCTGCTATACAATGAGGGCCCTGAGGGATAGTCTGGCCCCTCTGCTCTGTCCTCAGTGTCCCAGACCCCCCTCCACAGCCTGGCACCAGTGGGCAGCCCAGGCTGCAAACAGTGGCAGAGCCAGCAGCAACGGAGAGGCCCTGAGTCTCCCTGGCTCTCACTGGTGGTGTCAGGAGACCCAGGCTCCGTCTCTCCTCCCTGGAAGGTCACCCAGAGACTGCAGGCATCCTGTTTCTGCAGGCAACACTAGCAAAGCTTGATCAGGAGCCCAGAAGCACTTGAAGGAGGCAACAGAGTAGAACAACATTGCAAAGTCTCAAACCTAACTTATCATTGGAGCTGAGGTCCAAAAAAGTGGGCCAGGGGCCATGCAACAAACCTGGAAAGGGTGAGTGCCCAGTAACATACAAGGTGTGACCAGGACAGTCAAAATACACACACCACAATCTAATTCACTCCTTACACTACATTACCAAGAAGCAGGAAAATCAGCACTTGGATGAAACAAGAAAATCAACGGATGTCAATACCAAGATGAATCACATGTTAAATTTATCTAACGAGGATTTTAGAACCATCATAAAAATGCTTCCACAAGCAGTTACAAATTCTCATGAAATAAATGAAAAGCTAGTAAGCTATGAAAAAGGACCAAGTGGACATGACAAAACTGAAAAATATAAAAATACCAAAATAAAAACTCACTGTTGTACTCCATAGTAAATTAGATGATAGAAGCAGTGAACTTGATGAAAAGTAAAGAAAATTTATTCAGAGAATAAGAGAGAAAATTTTAACAGCGCCTCAGTGACCTATTGGACAGTAACAAACACACCTTTTATGTCATCAGAGTTCTACAGAAAAAAGAGAGAGTGGAACTGAAAAAGTATTCAAAAACATAATAGCTGAAACTTCCAAAACTTGGTGAAAAGCATAAACTTGCATATTCATAAATCTAAGCAAATGCCAAACAGGGATAAATGGAAAGAGACCCACACCAAGACGTGGCACAATGAAAACACCAAAACTAAACACAGGGGGAAAAGAAAACTAAAAAACTGCAAGACAGAAATAACATATTACCTTTAAAAAAAATACCAGTTAAAGGCGGCACCTGTGGCTCAAAGGAGTAAAGTGCCAGCCCCATATGCCAGAGGTGGCAGTTTCAAACATAGCCCTGACCAAAAAAAACTGCAAAAAAAAAAAAAAAATACCAGTCGAGTGACCAATTTAGATTTCTTATCTGTAGCTATGGAGGCCAGGAGGAAGTGGTATAATATGTTTTAACTGTTGGGGGGGGAGGGGAAAGCATCTGTCAACCTTAAATCCTATATCTGGCAAAACTATCCTTCAATAACGAAGAGGAAATAAAGACGTTTTTGGACAGATATGTTAACATAATTTGTTCCTAGTATATCTATTATTTGAAAATGGGTAACAGAAAGGAAAAGACAATAGAAGACCAGGACCTTCACAAAGGAAAGATGAACAAAGTAGGCAAAAACGGAGGTAAACAAAACAGACTGTCCTTCACCTCGTGAATTTCTTTATGGCTAAAGGAAGAGTTATGACACCATCCGAGGTGATGATTAATGTATATAGAGGAAATACTTTGAAACAATTATATTTAAAAAGTGGGGAGGGCAAAGGGACCCAAAGAGGAGTAAAGTTTATGCATTTCACTTAAAGTTACAGAAACCATTAAGAAAATTGTACAAAATAATATTTAAAAATATTACAAATAAATCAAAAGAGAACTCCAAGAAGTTTTAATTAACCCACAGAAAAGCAACAAAAGAGAAATAGATCAAAAAAGAAAAAAAACAAGGCCACATATAGAAAATAATAAAATATTTAAACCCTAATATAACAATAATTTAAGTATAAGTAGTCTAAATACAACAGTTAAAAGCAGGCATTTAGCAGAATGAATAAAAAACACAACTCAACTAAATGCTATACAGGAGAAACTCACTTCAAACATGAAAGCTAGGTAAACTGTAAAAGGATGGAAAAATATATACATATATCATGGAAACATTAATCAAAATAAAAGCAAGAGTGGTTACACTCAAATAAGATAAAGTAGATATCAAAACAAAGAAAATTATTTAGGGCAAAGAGGGACATTTGGTGATGTCATCAGTCTATAAGAATATATGTAGCAATCCCAAGTGTGTATGACCCAAACAACAGAACATCAAAGAATGTGAAGCAAAAACTAATAGGCTTGTAATGAGAAATAGAAAAATCTACAATTTTAGTTGAAACTTCAATGCTCCACTATTGGCAATTGATAGAACAATAAGCTAGAGAGAAATTGAACAAATGTGAAAAAACTGAACATCATTGACCAACAAGATCTATCTGACACGTATAAAACACACCCCGCCCAATGACAACAAAATACATATTCTTTGCAAACATCCTTGAGAAATGTGCCAGGGTAGATCATATCCTGAGTCATAAAACAAACCTCAACAAATTTAAAAGAATATAATCATACAGACTGTATTCTTATACACTATGGGATCAAACTAGAAATTAATATAAGAAAACACCCAACTCTTGGAAATTAAATAATACACTTCCAAACAACCTATGGGTCAAAGACATCTTGCTGGAAATAAAAATACATAGAACACAATGAAAATAAAAACAGGCCACATGAACATTTGTGACATGAAGCTATGGTAGCAGAGAGAGAAAATTAATATTAGTAAATACAGTTGACTCTTGAGTAACGCAGAGGTTAGGGGGATCGTCCCCCCTCTAGCAGTCAAAGATCTTTGTGTACAAGGCCTAACGATTAAGTTCATGAACTAATCTTAGGAAAAGTGCTATATACCTCATTGCTGAGCACCGCTACAGACACCATCAAAGTAAACCCCTTGGGAAGCTAGGCACCAATGCTGATGTTTAGTCCCCCTTTCAAAGCAATTTTGGAATTTTTTTTCTGGAATAGGCATCAAAACTGTTACTGTATTACCCTTGATATCCTGAATGTTATCCAAATGTCTTCCTTTAAATATTTCCTTTATCTTAAGGTAATGGAAAATGTCCTTAGGGGGTCAGATCAGGTGAGCAGAGAGGGTGTTCCAATACAATTCTTTGTTTACTGGCTAAAAATTCCCTCTCAGACAGAGCTGTGTGAGCTGGTGCATTGTCATGATACAAGAGCCATGAGTTGTTGGCCAGGATTTTCAGTGAAGGCTTACCTGTTTCTCTATCAATGTTTACTAAGTCTGTGATACTTCTCACGATCAGCTGATAATTTCTTTCTTTTCTTTCTTTTTTTTTTTTACCATATCTTGAAGAGCTTGGAACAGCTGATAATTTCTATGCTCGATTTGACAAATGTTTGCAATGTTTTCATCAGCACTGCTTGTTTCTGGCCACTCTGACCTCTCATCATCAGTGACACTTTTCATTTTCTCTCCTCTCAGAAAATGCTTAATTCATTCGTACACCACCATTTTCTTCATGGCATTATTTCCATGAACTTCGACAAATATGTCCCTGATTTCACTTTTGCTCTTGCCAAATGTAACAAGAAATTTAATGTTTGTTCATTGCTCTAATTCAAGCTCTGATATTCTTGCAACAGCACACAAAAATAATGCAACAAGAATAATTAACACCACTCAGCAAGACACCACCACACCTCAACATGAACACAGCTGTGAGACCCTGATATACCTAGGTTATAAAACTTTGCCAACTTGTTTGTACAGTGCTGCCAGCGTGCATGCATAGTGACAAGCTTGCAGACTTCATTGTCAGACCTGATAACAAAAACTGAACTGTAATAGCCTATCATTGATTGGAAGCCTTACTGATAGCAGGTGGTTAATTAGCACATATTGTGTATGTTATATGTGTTGTGTACAATATTCTTACAAAAAAGTTGGAGAAAAGAAAATGTTATTAATCAAATCATATGGAAGAAAAACTCTATTTCCGATTCATTAAGTGAAAATGGGCATAATAAAAGTCTATTCCTGTCATCATCCTCGTGTTGAGTGGCCAAGGAGAAGGAGGAGGAAAAGGAGGGGGTGGTTTTGCTGCCTTGGGGGTGGCAGAGGAGGAAGAGGTAGAAAAGGTGGAAGAGTGGGCAGGAGAAGCCACGCACTCAGTGTAACTACAGAAATAGCTCACCATTTTTGTCAAACTCCTTTGCTTTTTTATTTCTCTAACTTTTTTTTTTATGGTATTAATCATTCTTCCACAATTTGCTTTTGCTTCATTGCCTGTGTCCTAGAAGGGTGCACATCACAAAAGAAGTCAAAAGCAGTCCTGAATAATCAGTCTGAGGAAGACTGGTTTTCTGGCACTGCTTCTTCCAGCTCTTCTTCCTTATCATCTGGCAATGGTTTGGGAGCACTCACCTCCATCAGGTTGTCTTCTGTTCATTCCTCTGGTGTGGCATCTATTACCTCCTGATTTCTCCAAGATCCGTATCTTGAAAGCCCCCCCCCCATTTTTACCATACCCACAAACTCTTTCACGAGTTCCCTGATTAGCTCTGTCATAACTCCTGTGAAGTCATGCACAACATCTGGAAAGTTTTCTCTAGCAGGAATCTATTGTTTCCGGCTTGGTTTTCACAGCTTTTTCTAGAACAAAGATGGCATCATCAATGATGTAATCCTCGTAGATTTTATGATTCCCTTCCAAAGCGGTGACAGTCCTTTCCATACAGTGGGATGAACAATGGGCCTTAAAGTGCTTATGACCCCAATCTAGTGGCTGAATTAGGGACACTGTATTTGAGGACAAGCTGATCACTTTGACACCTTCAGTGTTGAACTCATGAGGTTCTTTCTTCATGCCGAAGCCATTATTCCACATCAAAATACTTAAAAGATCAGTTCTTTACTGACAGGGCACTTCCTGACTTCGGGGACAAAGTGCTGATGGAACAAATCCAAAAAAGGGGTTCTCATTCTCCAGACTTTCCTTTTACAGTACAACCAAAAAACTGGCAGCTGGTGTTTATCTTTTCCCGTCAAGGATTGGGGGTTTACAGGTAAGGACAGTCCTGATCTCAGACGCAACTGCATTTGCACAAAATGGTAAAATTATCCTATTCCTTCCTTCCTTAAGTCCTGGTACTTGCTTCTCATCCTTGCTAATGAAATGTCCTTTGTGGCAGTCTTTGTTTTTGTTTTTTTCCAGAATAAGTCACTTATGTCTACATCAAAAATCTGTTCAGGCAAATAGATACCCTTTCCTATCAATGATTTTCTTGATGGTGTCTGAGAACTTATCAGCTGCTTGTTGGTCAGAGGAATCTATTCCTACTATTTTATATTTTTAAGCCAAACATCTTCATAAAATCATAAAACCATCCTTTGCTGGCATTGAATTCTCCAGCTTTAGATCCTTCACCTTTTTGTGATTTTGCTTTTTCAAGCATCACATTGTAGCCTACAGGTGTGCCTTCCTTATAGCAATCCTGTACCTCCTACCCCCAAAAATTGCATTTTCAAAATGAGATAAAAAGGTATTTCACAAAAATTACAAGGTCTTCATACCTGATGGTGTACCTGGCAATAATAGCTTCACAAATTGACTTTCATTTTAATTTTTTCTAGTATGGTCCTTATTCTGGATTCATTTATGTTGAATTAGTAAGCAACCACAGTGTAGACATCAAGCCATTCAACGTTTTCTTGTAAAGTCATGACTTTTCTCTGCTTCTTGGGAGCATTTTCAGCATCACTAGTGGTACTTTCTATGGGTCCCAAGGTATTAGTCAAGGTTTACAGTATCGCACTAAAAATGATGGAGGCTACGTGAGAACCATGAGGGATCCCTTTTTACTGCAATACAAACTTTACTGGAGACATGACCTGCTGGCTCAGAGATGATTAGCATCACGTGGTGGTGTTTTAAGCAGACAAAACACTGGAGCTCACCACGTTAGCAATAGGAGGTGGGTACAAAATTATTACAGTAGGTCACATGTCTTTAATTACATGAAGCTATGATTTAATCTTTATATTTGTTTATATTTCCCACAACTGAAAATTGTGCATGTATGGTCCGTAAGTATTTTTGTGTGTAAGGGTGTTTGTTTGAGACAGAGTCTCACTGTGCCACCCCCGGTAGAGTAGTATGGTATCACAGCTCACTGCAACCTCAAACTCTTGGGCTCAGGTAGTCCTCCTGTCTCACCCTCTCAAGTACCTGGGCCTACAGGTGCCTGCTACAACACTGGCTATTTTGCCTCTTTTTAGTAGAGATGAGATCTTGCTCTTGCTCAGGCTTGTCTTGAACTCTTGAGCTCAAGTGGTCCTCCCGCCTTGGCCTCCCAGAGTGCTACAATTACAAGCATGAGCCACTACACCCCACCTTATTTTTGTGGTTGTTGTTGTTATTTCTAGTTCACACAGTTTGTCTGTGGGTTTTTTTCTAATTGTTGCAAATTTGCAAAAAAGATTTCAAATCTATTTATTGAAAAAACTCCACGTGTAAGTGGACCAACACGGTTCAAACGCATATTGGTCAAGGTCTGGGAAAGATATCAAACCAACAATCTATCTACCTACCTCAAGAGACTAGAAAAAGAAGAGCAAAATAAAGTTAAACCAAGAAATATGGAAGGAATAAGCATAAGGATAAATCAATAAAATCCAAGCATAAAGGATAAATCAATAAAATGAAAATAAGAAACTTAAGGAGATAAGTGAAATAAACAGCTGGTTCTCTGAAAAAATAATTAATAAAATTGATAAACCCTTATCCAGGCTAATCAAAAAACAGAACAAACATGGCAGCACCCGTAGCTCAGTGGGTAGGGTGCCGGCCACATACACCAAGGCTGGCAGGTTTGAACCTGGCCTGGGCCTACTAAAACAACAATGACAACAACAAAAATAGCCAGGCACTGTGGCAGGCACCTGTCATACCAGCTACTTGGGAGGCTGAGGCAGTAGAATTGCTTAAGCCCAAGAGTTTGAGGTTGCTGTGAGCTGTGATGCCACAGCACTCTACCCAGGGTGACAGCTTGAGATTGTCCCAAAAAAATAAGAAAGAAAAAAAAGAAATACTGAAGGAAGAGGATCGCTTGAGCCCAAAAGTTCTGTGAGCCAGGATGCCATCCATGGCACTCTGCTCAGGGGTAAAGCTTGAGTCTCTGTCTCAAAATAAATAAAGAAAAACTACCATAATCAAGACATTGATACTGGCACAAAAGACAATAATTAGATTACTAGAACAACACAGAACTCAGAAGTATATCTCTACTTATATGGTCATTTGATTATCACTAAAAGTATTCAATTCCAATGGAAAAAAGTAATTTAACAAATGGTGCTAGAATAATTAGATAACCATACTGAAAAACAATTAACCTTGACGTCCATACCATAAACAAAAATTCAAGGTGGAATAGAGACCTAAACATAAAAACTAAAATCATGAGTATCATGACTTAAGCATAGCCAAAGGGTTTTAATTTGCAGGTAAACTCCCGAAGAAAAATGTAAACAAATTAGATTTCCCAAGAATTAATACTTTGGTTCATTGGAAGACAACATAAGGAAGTGAACAGTCCATTCATCGTGTTTTCAGGCTAGGTCTGGCTTGGTCTTCCCTAAAAGGAAACAGCCATGAAGCCCAGGCTGCCGTGGCAAGGTCACAGGGTAAATGGAGAAATTCTGTGTGAGGTAGGAAGTCACAGATCCTGGCTGTCTGGGGTGAATGTTGTGCTGGTCATGGACTACTGGAAACTGTTTGAAAATCACATGCTAGGCAGTGCCTGTGGCTCAGTGGGTAGGGCACTGGCCCCATATACCGAGGCTGGCGGGTTCAAACCTGGCCCCGGCCAAACTGCAACAACAAAAAAATAGCCAGGCGTTGTGGGGGCACCTGTAGTCCCAGCTACTTGGGAGGCGGAGGCAAGAGAATCACCTAAGACCAAGAGCTGGAGGTTGCTGTGAGCTGTGACGCCACAACGCTCTACTGAGGGCGATAGCATAAGACTCTGTCTCTAAAAAAAAAAAGAAAGAAAGAAAGAAAAAGAAAATCATGTGCTTATGTGATGAAATCTTGAAGGGGATCTCATGTCCCTGTGGATACAATATCCCCAAGGACTCAAAAGACATTGATATTTGACTATCCAGGATATCAAAGATGACCCCCAACTTCTTGCAGATGATGGTGCCAGAATGCTACAGCTGGAAACCCAGGGAAATCAAAATTGCTACAACTATCTATCCAGGATGAAAGATCTGGACACGCAACCCCATACTTTAATGGATACGAATTTCTATCTAGGCTCGGCACCTGTGGCTCAAGCAGCTAAGGCGCCAGCACATACACCTGAGCTGGTGGGTTCGAATCCGACCTGGTCCCACCAAACAACAATGACGGCTACAACCAAAAAATAGCCAGGCGTTGTAGCAGGCACCTGTGGTCCCAGCTACTTGGGAGGCAGAGGCAGGAGAATCACTTGAGCCCAGGAGTTGGAGGTTGCTGTGAGCTGGGATGTCACAGCACTCTACCTAGGGTGACAGCTTGAGGCTCTGTCTCAAAAAAAAAAAAAAAGAGAATTTCCATCTGGTTGGGTGCAGTGACTCACACCTGTAATCCTAGCTTTCTGAGAGGCCGAGGCAGGTAGATAGCTTGAACTCAGGAGTTTAAGATGAGCCTGGGCAAGAGACCCCATCTCTACTAAAAATGGAACAGTTAGGTGGGTGTTGTGGCAGGTGCCTATAGTCCCAGAGACTTGGGAGGCTGAGGCAAGAGAATCTCTTGAGCCCAAGAGTTTGAGGCTGCTGTGAGCTATGATGCCATGGCACTCTACCCAGGGCGGCAGAGTGAGACTCTTTCTCACACACAAAAAAGAAAGGAATTCCCACTTCTACCTTCTAGATCTGTGAAACATTAGTAGTCCTTTCAAGGGTGTGCTCAAGGCCCTCATAATACCCTGCTGGATGGCTATGAGACAACCCACCATGGGACATGCAAGAGTCTTTGGCTAGAATGAGCACCTGCACTGTTCAGGAGGCTGGGAGGGAGTTGGTCACTATGGTCAAAGCACAATTAGGGAGTTCTCAGAGACACCTGTCAGCAGCCAAAGACCTAAATCCATCCCCCGAAGCCTCCCCAGTAACTATCCAGGTGACATGCCTTCCCTTCCAGCCAGAAGAGTAAGTGTGCTGAGCACTTCCTCAATTTGAAGAGCTGTAAGGACAACTCCCACACATTGGAGAGTACTCAGAGAAGGAGCTGAAGGACTCTCCCTAAGATGGAGCCAGATGGTGGCAACATGCAAGACAGGCTTGTGGGCAGCCCCAGGACTTCTGGCTTAGCAGGCCTAGACTCTGAGCCAAAGCTCTTGCTGACTTAAAAGTCATTCCCCAATCTTTTCTTATGGGCATTTTAATTTTTTTTGGAGACAGAGTCTCACTCTGTTACCCTGGGTAGAATGTGGTGGTATTATAGCTACAGCAACCTCAAACTCTTTGGCTTGAGCAATCATTTTGCCTCAGCTGAGTAGCTAGAACCACAGGGTACACAGGGGTTTCTTTTTTCTTTTTTTTACATGTACATGTGTTTATTTGGTTTCCACTTTTTGCCTTCACAAAATTAAAAAGGCTTAAAACTTAATAACAATAATAATGTTTAAGACAAGGACTAGAAACAAAAACCTCATAAAGAATGAAGATAAATACATTCAGAAAAGAAATCAGACGATTGCTGCAATGAAATATTGAGCAATAATAATAATAATAATAATGCAAAAAAAGTAACATTCACATTGTCAAAGTTTCTTTTTTCTATTTTTTTAGTAGAGATGGGGTCTTGCTCTTGCTCAGTCTGGTCTCCAACTCCTGAGTTCAAGCAATCACCCACCTCAGCTTCTCAGAATGCTAGCGATACAGGATTCCCCCATTCAAAGCTGGTCAGGTCAAAGCTTGACCCGCAGCCAGCAGCAGCCAGGAAGTCCGCTGAGACTCCAGCATGGTGCTATCTGTGCCCTGCCCGGCCTCAGCCTGTGGCGCACCGGGACCCCGCCTGGCTCCGATATGTGCCCCAGGCCAGCTGCCCTCCCTCCGGAGCCCTCCTCCCAGCCAAAGACTGCTGGAGGCACGGGCTCCTTTTGCAAGGCCACCAGGTACCCCATCCCATGCCCTGCTGCTTGATCTGGGCGTGCCACACTCCAGAGCTGCTACCCCAGCCAGAACTCCCTGGATGGGGCAGTCCCAGAGGAGCTACACAGGGTCACTCCCTACAAAGATCCAGTCACAACAGAGTGATCCTGCCGGGGTCTGATCTGGGAGAGGCACCTCCCAAACTCTGAGGACGGTCATAGGCAACAGTGAAAAATAATCATGAGACAGAATCAACAGAAAAAACTCTGGCAATATGAATAATCAGAGTAGATCCACTCCCCCAAGAAACAACAAGGTAGATACAGCACAAGCTCCCTTGCATAAGTAAATGGCTGAGATGTCAGAAATCCAATTCAGAGTCTGGATAGAAAATAAGATCAGCAAAATGGAGGAAAAGATAGAATTAGAATTTCAAGCAGTAATCCAAAAGATGACCCAAAAGATGTCTCAAGAACTGAACAAATTCAAAGACAAAATGACCAAAGATTTTGACACACTGAGACAAAAAGTTGCAGCCCTCAAAGATCTGAGAAATACAGTAGAATCCCTCAGTAACAGAATGGAGCAAGCAGAAGAAAGGATTTCTGACACGGAAGACAAAGCTTTTGAACTCTCCCAAACCTACAAAGAGGAAGAGAAATGGAAGGCAAAAATGGATCATTCTCTCAGACAGCTCTGGGATAACTCAAAAGAAAACCAATATTCGCCTTATAGGGATAGCTGAAAACGATGAAGTGGCATCACAAGGCACAGAGTCTCTTCTTTATGAGATTATGAAAGAGAACTTTCCAGACATGCCAAGAGATTCTGAAATTCAGATAGCAGACAGTTTCAGAACCCCAGCACGACTCGACCTGAATAAAACACCCCCCAGGCACATCATAATTAAGTTCACTAAAGTTAATATGAATGAGAAAATTCTGAAAGCAGCCAGACGTAAGAAATCCATTACCTACAAGGGGAAGAATATTAGAATAACTGCAGATCTCTCTGATCAAACCTTCCAAGCTAGAAGAGAATGGTCATCGACTTTTAATCTCCTAAAACAAAAGAACTTTCAACCCAGGATCCTGTACCCAGCTAAACTGAGTTTCATTTATGATGGAGAAATCAAATACTTTAATGACATCCACATGTTGAAGAAATTTGCTATAACTAAACCAGCTCTCCAGGATATTCTCAGACCTATCCTCCATAATGACCAGCGTAATCCTCTACCACAAATGTAAACTCACCCAGAAACTTTTTTTTTTTTGAGACAGAGCCTCAAGCTGTCACCCTGAATAGAGTGCTGTAGCATCACAGCTCACAGCAACCTCCAATGCCTGGGCTCAAGCGAGTCTCTTATCTCCGCCTCCCAAGTAGCTGGGACTACAGGCACCCGCCACAACGCCCGGCCATTTTTTGGTTGCAGCCATCATTGTTGTTTGGTGGGACGGGCTGGATTCGAACCCGCCAGCTTAGGTGTACGTGGCTGGCGCCTTAGCCCGCTGAGCCACAGGCACCGAGCCCACCCAGAAACTTTTTATCAAATTTCAACTCCCACAGTGATGAAAGGATTAAAAATGTCCACTGGACTTTCTAAAGATATATCATTGTCAATTAATGCGAATGGTTTAAACTGTCCTCTAAAGAGGCATAGGTTGGCTGACTGGATACAAAAACTCAGGCCAGGGCGGCACCTGTGGCTCATTGAGTAGGGCACCGGCCCCATATACCAAAGGTGGCAGGTTCAAACTGGGCCTTGGCAGAACTGCAAAACAGAAAAATAGCTGGGCGTTGTGGTGGGCACCTGTAGTCCCAGCTACTTGGGAGGCTGAGGCAAGAGAATCACCTAAGCCCAGGAGTTGGAGGTTGCTGTGAGCTGTGTGATGCCACGGCACTCTACTAAGGGTGATAAAGTGAGACTTTGTCTCTACAAAAAAAAAAAACAAAAAAAACCAAACTCAGGCCAGATATCTGCTGCATATAAGAATCTTATCTTACCTTAAAAGATAAATTTAGGCTCGGTGCCTGTGGCTCAATGGGCTAAGGCGCCAGCCACGTACACCTGAGCTGGCGGGTTCAAATCCAGCCCGGGCCCGCCAAACAACAATGACGGCTGCAACCAAAAAATAGCCGGGCGTTGTGGCGGGCACCTGTAGTCCCAGCTACTTGGGAGGCAGAGGCAAGAGACTTGCTTGAGCCCAAGAGTTGGACGTTGCTGTGAGCTGTGATGCCACTGCACTCCATCCAGGGTGACAGTTTGAGGCTCTGTCTCAAAAAAAAAAAAGATAAATTTAGACTCAAGGTTAAGGGATGGTCATCTATATTCCAGGCAAATGGAAAACAGAAAAAAGCAGGTGTTGCAATCTTATTTGCAGATACAATAGCCTTTAAACCAACCAAAGTAAAGAAGGATAAAGACGGACATTTCATATTTGTTAAAGGTACTACTCAATATGATGAGATTTCAATTATTACTATTTATGCACCCAACCAGAATGCACCTCAATTTATAAGAAAAACTCTAATAGACATGAGCAACTTGATTTCCTCCAGCTCCATAGTAGTTGGAGATTTTAATACTCCTTTAGCAGTGTTGGATAGATCCTCCAAAAAGAA